>JASDQU010737887.1:254159-264773 GCA_032191745.1 Picea mariana
ATGGGAAACCATCTCCATGGATTTCATCACCGGATTACCAACCTCGACCAAACAGAATGACGCCATCATGATAGTGGTGGATAAATTGATCAAGTCTGCTCATTTTATCTACTTCAAGTCAACTTGTAAGGCAATAGACATCGCCAACGTATTCATTAAGGAGATATTTAGACTGCAAGGTATGCCGAAAGAGATCGTGTCTGACAGAGACATGAAATTTACTTCCAACTTTTGGAAATCATTGATGGCTGGTATGGAGACGAAGTTACTATTTAGCACATCCTATCACCCTCAAACCGATGGAAAGACGGAGGAGGTGAATCAAATATTAGAAGACATGCTCAGGATGCATGTAATGCATCAGCCCAAAAGGTGGGAAGACTACCTGCCACTAGTGGAATTCACCTACAACAACGGCTACCAAGAATACTTAAAGATGAGTCCCTTCGAAGTCCTCTATTGTAGGTCGTGCAACACTCCTGTCAGTTGGAGTAATCCCGTAAACAAAATTTATTTTGTACCTGAAATGTTGAAAGAAATGGAACAACAAGTGACTCAGATAAAGAAAAACCTGAAGGTCGCTCAGAACCGACAGAAATTTATGCCGACCAAAAGAGAACTCCAAGAGAGTTCAAGACGGGAGACCATGTATATCTCAAAGTTAGGCCCAGGAAGAGTTCCCTGAAAATGGGAATTTGTTCCAAGTTGGCAAGGCGGTATTGTGGACCCTTTGAGGTTCTAAATAGAGTGGGACCTGTAGCCTATAGGCTAGCACTTCCTCCCACAGTAAAAGGACATAATGTTTTCCATGTTTCATTATTGAAGAAATATGTACATGATTCTAATCATATAATTGACTGGTCTGTGATCTAGGTGGAACCGGAGAGAGAATTCCTACCAGAACCTCAATGCATACTCAACAGAAAGGAAGCCCCGCTCTGAAACTAAACCATTGCACAGGTCAAGGTGCAGTGGAGACATTTTGGCCCAGATGAGGCTACATGTGAAATGGAGGATGCCATGAAACAGGCTTACCCGATTTTGTTTACCTCTGTACATACATGTCATATTGATAGATATAACATCAAGGACGATGTTCCTTTAAGGGGGAGGGAATTGTAACACCCTCTTTCCCCCAGTCTGTAAAAATAACTATACTGGCCAAGAGCTATGGTAGACTCAAAAAATGTGAATGTGTGATTTTGAATGGACCTTAGTATAAAAGGTCGACAAATGTAAATAATGTTATGAATATATGTTGCAGGACTGCTAGGAGGGGAATGTGTTGAAAAGAGACCAGGATGGTTGATGAAAGGTGGTGGAAGGCACTTGGAATGGTGGTGTTAACTTCCACTGAAACCAATACCATATTTTTTCTTCACTGGCCCGAAGATCAAGAGCGTCTCGCTGGCCCCGAAATGAATTACTCACCAGGTTGGTAGGTGAAGAGGCTCCTCATGAGTTAATGAGGTATGGGGGTGAACCGCCCATCCATGGAAGCCTCAGACCTGACCATCTCAGGGAAGTTCATGCCACACGCAACCTTGCCAGAAAATAAAAGGCAGGAAAGAGGTGTGGAAGGGGTGCAGTCGTGACAGAGATCGCAAGAGGGAAGAAATCGGAAGAAAATACACAGAGTGATTGATAAACAGAGAAGAAGGAGAGTAACCTTCGTTCTCGACTTCTGACGAACAGAGACTCAGTCTCACAACATCGTGGTATAAGCTTGGGGGTGGCTAGTGGTAAATCTATTTGGAATTGCTTAGCCTACGGTTGGGTGGAAACGAGCACCCCTCTCAGCAGTTGCATTAAACCTGGTGTTTTTTTGATAAGGTTATATATTGTATCTTGAAATTGATATTTTGACATGCATGCTCATGGTTTGTGCAATCATGAATGGTTTTAGTATAAGACTGTCTGTATGGTGTTTTAATCAGAAATGGTGGTTGTATGGTTATATTGGAAAGATCACCTTTGGCTTATATATATATATATATATATATATTACTGCATGCTTATATTGGAAAGATCACCTATGGCTTACGATATATATATATATATATATATATATATATATATGTTTTGAACAGATTCAGTTTCAAGTCTGTTCTTGGGAAATTTATTCCCTTATTTGTCTCTAGTAATGGCCTGGATAGATCTCCCCACAGGGACACCCTTTTTGAAAGTTTATCTAAGGATCTGTTGGAGGATGTTAGGGCGTAAGTCTTAAAATCCTACATGAGAGATAATGGTCCTCTTAGACTTCGACATTTTGGTATTTCGGCACCCGGGGTACCTAAGTGCGAGTTCCCTTGTACTCGCCAGTCCCGAAATCCTGACATGTGAAATCCCGAAATGACAGTGTGTAGCTAAATCTCGATATTTCGGTGTTTCAGTACCTGGAAAACCCAAGGGTGAGTTCCCTTGTACTCGCAAGTCCTGAAATACCAACTTGCGAAATCCCGAAAATATAGAGTGTGGAGAAGTTATTATATTTCGGTATTTCGGCACCCGGGGTACCTAAGTGTGGGCCCCATGTACTCGCCAATCTCAAAAACCTGACTCGTGAAATCACAACCTGTGAAATCCCAATGGAGGAAACCCTGAAATAGGTTGAGCGATATATATATATATATATATATATATATATATATATATATATATGTATGTATGTATGTGGGTTTCGGAGTTTCGGTATCCAGGAAACCCAGGTGCGAGACCTCCAATCATCGCATATCCCGAAAACCCGGTTTGTGAATTCCCAAAATTTCTTAGCGCGTATAGATTCAGCGTTTCGGTGTTTCAGTACCCGAAATACCCAAGGGCGAGTTCCTTGCACTCACAAGTCCCAAAACCCCGACTTGCGAAATCCCGAAATAGTAGAGCATGTTTAGAGTTTGATGTTTCGGAGTTTCGACTCCCAGGAAACCCAAGTGTGAGACCTCCTATCGTCGCACATCCCGAAATCTTGATGGAGGAAACCTTGAAATAGTAAAGAATGATTAGAGTTTGGTGTTTCAGAGTTTCGGCTCCCGGGAAACCCAAGTGCGAGACCTCCTGTCGTCGCACATTATGAAATCACGATGGAGGGAACCCTGAAATAGTTAAGCATGATTAGAGTTTGATGTTTCGGAGTTTCGGCTCCCAGGAAACCCAAGTGCGAGACCTCCTGTGGTCGCACATCCCGAAATCCCAATGGAGGAAACCCCGAAATAGTAAAGCATGATTAGAGTTTGGTGTTTCGGAGTTTCGACTCCCAGGAAACCTAAGTGCGAGACCTCCTATCATCGCAAATCCCGAAATCCCGATGGAGGAAACCCATAAATAGTGGAGCATGTTTAGAGTTTGATGTTTCGGAGTTTCATCTCCCGGGAAACCCAAGTGCGAGACCTCATGTCGTCACACATCCTGAAATCCCGATGGAGGAAACCTTGAAATAGTGGAGCATGTTTAGAGTTTGATGTTTCGGAGTTTTGGCTCCCGGGAAACCCAAGTGTGAGACCTCCTATCATCGGACATCCCAAAATCCCAATGGAGGAAACCCTGAAATAGTGTAGCATGTTTGGAGTTGGGCGTTTCGGAGTTTCAGCTCCCGGGAAACCCAGGTGCGAGACCTCATGTTGTCGCACATCTTGAAATCCTGATGGAGGAAACCCTGAAGGGTAGAGTACCAAACTTATTCTAGGTTGTTGTTAATCTCGATAAGTGGTTAGGCCCATTTTGGGCTTCGGCCCTTCGAAAGTCAAGAGAGCAAGGGATCGCTTGCCTTACGACTCCCCGTATCGCGATAGCAGAAGTGCCTTCTCAGTAAGGACTGTGGGCATAGTCACGATCATATGAGGGACCTTTTAGGGAAAGGAGGGTCTGCGCTAGGCTCCTTAGAATCTCGAGGAGTGTTTTCCCTTGAGAATAATGAAAGAAAGCCGAAAATTTTCTAGCCCCGTGGTGGGTGTGTTACAATTATATACAACTAAACAAGGTAACCATAAAGAACAAGTACCCCTTACTCATGATCGATGACCTGTTCGATCAATTGGGAGGTGCTTCCATCTTCTCAAATATTGACTTGAGATCTGGATACCATCAAGTCCGAGTCAAGGGTGAAGACATCCATAAAACTGCCTTCAAGACGAGATATGGTCACTATGAGTTTGTGGTAGTACCATTCGGATTAACCAATGCCCCTGCCACTTTTATGTTTTTGATGAACAATGTGCTTAGCAAATTCCTAGACAAATTTGTACTGGTTTTTATTGACGATATATTAATTTACTCCAAGATTAGAGAGGAACATGAGGAACATCTTAGACTTGTGCTTCAAGTGTTAAGAGAACATCAGCTCTATGCCAAATTTAGCAAGTGCGACTTTTTCCAGAAGCAAATATTACTTGGGCCATGTCATATCTAAAGAAGGAGTAGCAGTAGACCCTGACAAGACCAAGTCTATCATGGAGTGGCCTACCCCAAAGGACGTTTTAGATATCAGATCCTTTATGGGATTAGCAGGATACTATAGGATATTTATAAAAGGATTGTCCAAGATTGGTTGTCCAATCACTCCCCTCCAGAAGAAGGGAGAAAAATTCACTTGGACACAAGAATATGAAGAAAGATTTCAATCTCTAAAACATTTACTGACCCACGCACCCATGTTGAAGATCACCGATCCCGAAGTTGACTTCCTCATGTGCACAAATGCCTGGAAGGAAGGGCTCGGAGGAGTACTTATGCAAGGAGGAAGTGTAGTCTGCTATGAATCTTGAAAATTGAATGAGCATGAAGTCAACTATGTGACCCATGATCTAGAACTGGCCGCCATAGTGCACGCCTTAAAAATTTGGAGGCATTACCTTCTGGGAAGAAAATTTGTACTTATGACAGACCACTGTGGATTGCGATATCTATTTGACCAACAAAAACTCAATGCTATACAAGCTAGGTGGATGGTCCTTCTTAGTGAGTTTGATTTCAAAATCAAACATATCAAGGGAAAGGAAAATAAGGTGGTCGATGCCCTTAGCAGAAGTATTAAAACAATTCATTTAGTAGCGGTGAGCACCTACGAAACAAATGTCAAGGAAAGAGTCAGGAATGCACAAGAAACATACACATTCTTCCAGACCGTGACCTTGTACCTAGAGCAAGAACCCACAGGAATAAAGTATGAAGGCTACCAGATGATAGATGGAGGTCTGCTAACTTACAAAAACAGAATGTGTATTCCAGAATGTGATGACTTGAAGAGGTTCATAATGGATGAACTACATAAAAGACCATATACTGGTCATCCCGGATACCAGAAGATGATCACATCCACCAAGAAACAATTCTATTGGCCTAGATTGAAGAAAGACATAGCTGAGTACTTAGCCAAATGCATAGAATGCCAACAGGTTAAAGCAAAACACCGACACCCAGCAGAATTATTACAACCTCTACCAATCCCGGAATGGAAGTGGGAAACCATTTCCATGGACTTCATCACCGAATTACCAACATCGACCAAACAGAATGATGCCATCATGGTAGTGGTGGATAAATTGAGCAAGTCTGCCCATTTTATCCCCATCAAATCGAATTGAAAGGAAATAGATATCGCCATCATATTCATGAAGGAGATATTCAGACTACATGGTATGCCTAAAGAGATCGTGTCTGACAGAGACATGAAATTTACCTCCAACTTTTGGAAATCCTTGATGGCTGGTCTAGAGACCAAATTACTGTTTAGGACCGCCTATCATCCTCAAACCGATGGACAGACAGAAAGAGTGAACCAAATATTGGAAGACATGCTAAGAATGCATGTAATGCATCAACCCAAGAAGTGGGAATATTTCCTGCCACTAGTGGAATTCGCCTACAATAATGGCTACCAAGAATCCCTGAAGATGAACCCTTTCGAAGTCCTCTATGGTAGACTGTGAAATACTCCAGTCAGTTGGAGTAATCCCATAAACAGAGTTACTATTGGACCCATCATGTTGAAACAAATGGAACAACAAGTGACTCAGGTAAAACAAAATCTAAAGGTTGCTCAGAACAAACAGAAAAGTTACGTCGACCGAAAGAGAACTCCGAGAGAATTCAAGACGGGAGACCACATATATCTCAGAGTTAGGCCCAGGAAAAGTTCCCTGAGGATGGGAGCTTGTGCCAAGTTGGCACCTCGGTATTGTGGACCCTTTGAAGTTCTAGATAGAGTGGGATCTGTAGCCTATAGGCTAGCACTTCCTCCCACAGTAAAAGCACATAATGTTTTCCATGTTTCATTATTGAAGAAATATGTACATGATTCTAATCATATAATTGTCTGGTATGTGATCCAGGTGGAACCAAAGGGATAATTCCTGCCATAACCTTAATGCATACTGGATAGAAAGGAAACCCCACTCAGGAACTGAACCATTGCACAGGTCAAGGTGCAGTGGAAACATTTTGGCCCAGATGAGGCTACGTGGGAAATGGAAGATGCCATGAAACAAGCATATCCGATTTTGTTTACTTGTGAACATACATGTCATATTGATAGATAGAACATCGAGGACGATGTTCCTTTAAGGGGAAGGGAATTGTAACACCTTGTTTCCCCCAGTCTGTAAAAATAACTATGTTGGCCAAGAACTATGACAAACTCAAAGATGTGAATGTTTGATTTGATGGACCTTTGCATAAAAGGTCGATGAATGTAAATTATATAATGAATATGTGTTGCATGACTGCTGAGAGAGGAATGTGCTAAAAGAGACCACGATGGCTAATGAGAGGTGGTGGAAGGGACCTGGAATGGCTGCGTTAACTTTCACCAAGCCAGTACCGTACTAGTTTATACTTGCTCACAAACCAAAGCAACTCTCTGATCCTGGAATGGATTTCTCGTCGATTGGTAGGTGGGGAGGCTCGTCAAGAGTTAATGAAAGGATGGGGGTGAAACTCCCATCCATAACAGCCCTCAGACTTGACCACGAACGATGGAATTCATGCCACACACAACCTTACAGAAAAAAATTGGAAAGAGAGGAAATGTGGTAGGAGAGGAGAGCAGTGCGCACGACGGGGATCACAAAAGAGACTGGAGAAACCCTGGAAATGTAGGGAGTTCTGAATACCAGGAGAAGGAGAGTAACCTTCGTCCTGGATTATTTTCTTGCATCAGGAGAATAAGAGTAACCTTTGTCCTTGATTTCTGTTGAGTTGGAAGTAGGAGACTGAACCTCAAAGCATCGTGGTCTAGCTCAAGGGTGGCTAGTGGTAAATCCATTTGGAGTCACTAAGCCTACGGTTGGGTGGAAATGAGCACCCCTCTCAGTAGTTGCATCACGCTTGGTAGATCTGATAAGTGTTTTATACCTTGTATTTCGAACTGAATATCATGAATACATGCTTATGTTTATATGCCCATAATAATTTATGTGTAGAATGATTGCATGGTGTGTTAGACTAGAAATAATGGATGGTTGTGTATGCTTACATGCCATAGTCGGTTTCTGTACAAAGGATTAAGGTTGGGGCATGAATTTTCTCCACTGAGAATCATCTTATTTTCTTAACTCTCGTAATGTTCTGGGAAGGCTCCTCAAGTGTACTCTTCCCCGGGGATTACTGTTACCCATGATTTTGGTCATCATGATGATGTATGGATGATGGTGTACTCAGGCTCTTCATAAGAACTTTTTCCTGAGAAAAGTTACTTTCTTCTCTTTCCAGAAATCTCATTTTTTAAGAAGGTTCGCAGGCTGCTAGTATATTTTCCTGCGAGAATGCCTGATTCTCGCATGCTACCTTAAGCCAGGGTGCACGAAGTTCGCACTGTGTTGAACTACTAGGGTGCAAACTCTTTCTAAAGCAAGGAAAAAGATGAATTCTCGATGCTTCTAGAAGGGAATCTTCTAGAAGGATGGGTTGGCATTCGAATGGTTATCCTAGTACTGGATTCACTGATATTTTTGGATCATTCTTATCCAAGTAACTAATTCATTCTCTCCTATATATTGAGGGAATTCTCATGGAAAAGGTTAAGCAAGATTCATTGGAGAATTGGTGAAAGAATTGTGTGAAGGACTCAGCATTGCAGAGCAGCTTGAAGACTCTAGCAGGTCTATCAAGAGGATTTGATCTTCTTCATGCAAGAATTGAGCAAGTGTGTGTGTTGGAGCCAAGGGCCATCGAAAGTAAGTTTGCGACATCAAGGCTCAGGTTGTAATCTTTACTTTCCATTAATATGATATAGTAGCATGTCCCTTTCCCATAAAGCTATTTCCACTTTATTGTATAATTCCTTGATCATATACATAGATTGGCTGTTGAATAGATTGTGCTATCTTCACTTTGGTTGGTTTGTTTGTCTTGGTCTTGGCTGCACGAGAGCACTGGAGCGAAGCGGGAGAAACAAAGACCATAGGAAGCGATAATAAGGTATGTTATTTGTTCTTGCCTCCTAGTTAATTCAATGGTCAAAATCTAGGGAAAGAGTCATGTTCTGTCTTGCTTTGTTCTAGATCCAGGTGGATCTAGGGAGATTGGTTAGTGTCCGCACCTACGGATTTATCCAATAAAAATTACCCCATAAACCTTGGAACCATGCCGAACCTTTACCCAGAGACTCAACTAAGATTCGAGATGATTGCCCAAGAACCATCTGAAGGTTCATGCGATCCGGGTCTGGAAACCTTATGCAAGGAAGGATAGCTCTCTAAGGTCTCGGAGTCGTGGGAGTTTGAAGCCCCGAGAAGTTGAATTTCTTGATTCAAGTTGATAAGGGACAGTGAGCCAAATTATAGAAAGAGAGAATACCCTATCATTTGGTAGACAAATGGTTGAAATCATTATGGGAATACCCCAGATCTGTCGATACCGATGGATCTAGAGAAGGAGTGCAGGTGTTAACACCTCGACCCTTTCCGCCTTCGCATGTAGCAATGGGATCCCGAACCGTAGATCCAAGGATCTGACGGAGCCCTATTGACCATCGATATTAGCCTTTGTATAGGCAGGAGAGTAGCATTTTTCTGACTCATGACTTGGAGTGGTCAAGGGTAGGGCTGCATGAACCCACGATTCCCGAGATCGTGACATGATCGTGACCGTTGGATCTAAGGCACGGGAGAACCGTTGGATCAGAAATTTCATGGTTATCACCTATCGGGGGTTCGAAACTTGAGGGAGTTTATTTTCAATTGTAGAAGTCGCGAAGTGCCGAGCGCCGAGGGCTCATGCAAACACGTGACCCATCCGTAAGTGGGGACCGTGTGGTTGACAAGTGGTGTAACAACAAGCACCCAGAGAAAGGTGGGAGCAGGTGACAGGTGATGGACACATGTCACATGGGAAGGAGTAAACCCATTGTTGACTTATCGTATCTCGGGAACTCGCGAAAGAGGAGCATGAGGGCTCAACACTCCAACTCGCGAAGTCGTGATATGCGAGTAGTGCTAGTATTTAACCTAGGAAGCGGGTGACCGGTGGTGGACACATGTCACACTGGGAAAGAGTCAACCCACTGTTGACTTATCGTGGCTCGAGGTTTCGCAAGATGAAGAAGCTGCACCTTGATCGCTAAGGCCGCGAACGCCGAGAGCCGAGGTCTCATGTGACGGGCGGCGGTGACACAGCTCGTGAGCAGAGTATAGTGGGGTTGACAAGTTGCGTGCATGCGTCGCTTTGGCAATGTCCTCGCAACATTTACCTCTTGCATCTTGGGGATTCGCGAAGGAGGGGCACGAGAACTCAACACCTCAACTGGCGAGGATGCGAGTGGTGCTAGTGTTTGGCCTAGCCTACGGTTACATGTAGTAGGCGCTAGTGAGGAGGGAGCCATACCCGAATAGTATCTCGGGTATCGGTGTTTGGAGAAAGGGGAGTCGAGAGTCTTGATCCCTGACTCGCGAGTTGCGAAAGGTGCTTGCGCTAAGGCTAGCTTGTGGTCATTTGGAGGAGGATAAGGGAAGAGAGAGTCTACACTAGGCCCCATAGAAGTCTCGAGGATTCTATTTCTCAAAGAAAAAGACGAAAAATCGAAGTTGTTGTAGTGGGTGTGTCACAGTTAGTCTAATGTAAACTAATGTTTCCCTTTCATGACATGTTAGTTGTAATGAAAATATGGAAAACAATAATTTGTTGACTAGGAGGAATTATTAGAGCTACATACACAAGTTATTAGGATATAATGTGAAAAGATAAAACATATTTATCTTATACAATATATATTTTTATCTATGGAAAATTAGTATAACTCAAAAAAAATTAAGTTCCTCTAATGGTGGTATGCTACTTTCCCTCTAAAATATAATGTATATGTTTGCATGTTTTGTATCTAAATCACTTAATTTCTTAAAACAAATTTGTACAATTTTAGATAATAGTGGGTTCTTCTGCACCACTATTTTCCCATATTTTTTAATGTTCATTTTATATTTTTAAACAACAATAAATTTAGTGAAGCACGAAATTATGAGGTCAAGTGTTAAAATTATCTTTTAAGGGTCATAAAATAATGAATCATTTTTTTTAGTGTATAGCTCTTCGTGTATACTTGTGCAACATATAATTTGATTTCCACATGGAAAAGGACATAAAAAGTTATGTCATACATTGAGACCTATGTATTTTAGAATT
>JASDQU010737887.1:265240-292507 GCA_032191745.1 Picea mariana
ATACGTGGATCATATCTAAAAACGTAGTGAAAAATAGAGATAAGATATGGAGGGAGTTGAAAAAATGGATTTGTTTTTGTTTATGCATCTTGAACCACAAGGTTTGTCAATTTGAAGCTAAAACCAAAGTAGCTAACATACACATGTTTTATTACACAAATTCATAACTATACAAAAATCCCCTTGACTTTATCATTAGGACCTATGTTCCAAAAGGAAATCTTTAGCATTATGACCTATTTTTCTCTCTCGAGCATAGTCAAGGCCTTTAGGCCCATCCCCTTCATGCAAAATTTCCTAATGGCACTAGGAATACCACTTGGGGTCAAAGACCCCATAGAGAGGGCATGTGTTATGGTTGGAGGCCTTGTTCACAATGTTTGAGACCTATAAGGTTTATTTTCTTGCATAAAGACTTTGTTTTCCTTTTTGACCATGGTGTAGGCCTATAGACCCATTACTAATTCCCAAAACCAATTAATGGAAACCATATCCCACTTAGAGGCCAAAGATCCATTAGAAGGTCCTATATGGTGTGTCAATGCATATTTCACCACACTTGAGACCAACAATTTTTTTAAAATTCCCAAGGACCTTCTTATACTTTCTTGACCATTGTCAATATGAAAAGACCCATCATTGTATCTAAAAACATCATAATGTCCCCCGGTAAACCACTCATTGTAAAAAATTCCCAATATATGCAATGTTTTGTCAATTTTAGGTGTTTTTCATGATAATTGAGATCGAGAAGTTCCATTTAGGGCATACGGCCATTGTTCTTGTCCTATGACCTTAATTATGCCTCTAGATATATTCTTTGTTCACAACTAACATAGTCATTGTGCCCACATCACCCTTCGAGGAAATTGATAATCAACAGAGGTATATTGTGGTAGTTTGAGGACTCATCCATGGTGTTGGAGGGTGAATCCATGAATATTGTTCCCACTTTTTAGCAAGACATGCATGTGAAAATGGCCTATGCGAACCCCCAATCAAGGTTTTACCTTGATGGAGGTTTTAATACCTCGATAGAGGTTTTAAACCTCAATTATGAGATTAAAACCTCAATCAAGCATTTTAAACTAAAAACAACTATATATTTGAAAAACACCTTGATCAAGGGATTTCAAGGTGTCTTAAAAACCTTGATTGAGAATTAATCTCAATCAAGGGCTTGAAAATCAAGAGTCCTTCCCCATTTTTTCAATTTCTCACGGGGTTGCAACTTCTAGTAGGTGAAATCCTTTCATTTCTTCCATGGGAGGTGGTGCAATTGGTGCATATATATTCTTCATTGAATTCTCTATCCAACAAAATACAATTTTCTCATTTTTTATTTCACACACACACACACACACATATATATATTCTAAAACTTATACAAAGTTTTTTTTTTTCCTGAGTAGTGAAGGCCCCCAAAGAAAATACATATCTTAAACTCCACAATGAAAAACTTATAAAAAATATGTGTGCACTATGTGGATGTTTCATTTTCAAAAGGGTATTCTTGGGTTTTTGATTTAAGGTAAATAGGTGATACAAATTGTTGGAAATGAAAATGTGGATAAAATGTGATTCAAATATTTATTTGTTCACTTCAAAAAATAAAAAATAAAAATATAATTTTCCAAAAAAAAGTGTACACTACTACATTTTGTTTAGATCATTTTCATATATATATTTTTGAAAATTATACATTGAAAAATGAGTTAGTGTTGGGAACAAAAGTCACTTATCATCTTTTATGGAAATTTGTAAGGATGAGCATTTAATGAAATATAGATTTGACACATCAAATTTCATTAATATTTTTTGAAAAAAAATATCCTTAGAAATACAACAGAATTATTTACATCTTTTTCATTGCATGTCAAAATTTACAATGCATATATGAGTTTTGAAAGATTCAATTTAAACAATATAAAATCTCAAATTTTCATTTTTCACATTTCACTAAAAAGTGGGGAAAATATTCATGGATTCACCCTTGAACCTGAGAAGGAAGTTTTAGGGCTAGAGGCTCTTATTTCCCTTACCCAACTATGGTCACAAACACAAGACCCATCCATGATTCCCAAGACCTCATAATGGCACTGATACTCAACTCAGATGTGAAATACTACCTAGAGAGGGTTCATGTCATTGTTTCTAGGTGTTGTTCATGGTGCTTGATCTTGAGAAGGTTCAATTAGGGCTTAAGGTCATTGCTTCCCCCCTGACCATGTGTGTGCCTTGATACACATTTCTAGTGCACAAAACCTACTCATGGTACCTGTATCCTACTCAAAGGCCAAGACCCACTACAAAGTTCATGCATGTTGGTTCGAGTACTTGTTCAAGGATCTTGATCATGACAAGCTTCAATAATATCCTAATACAGTCATTTTTAGTGTTTTATGATGGTTAAGGCCCACAAACCCTCCATGTTCTTGTGTGGTGGTCTAAAGATGTGTTCATGGTTTTTGATCCCGAGACATTATGTTTAACGCTTGAGGATGTTGTTTTCCTCCCTTTACCAATATTAATGGCCTCAGGGTTTTGTTTCACTACCATGTCTATTGTTAAATCCTCAATACCCAACTGCAATGCATGAAACATCTTATTGGCACCCATATCCAACTCCTAGGGAAAAGACACCTAGTGAGGGCTTGTGTCTGTATGTCTAGGTTTTGTTGGTGGCTCTTGAGATTGAGAATATAATTAGGTCTTAAGGCCCTTGTTGACGTCATTGACCATGTTTAGCCATATAAACCCATTTACACTACACAAAACCTATTCATGGCACCCATATTCCATTGAAATTCTTTCAAAGAACCCCTATAAAGAACTCATGTGTTGGTTTGAGGACACATTTAAGGATCCTGATCCTAAGAAGATTCAATAATATCTTAAGGCACTTGTTTTCCTTTCTAGACCATGTTAAAGGCCATGCAACCCATCCTTGATGCACAAACACTCTTAATGGCATCCATATCCAACTTTGATGCCAAAACCCGCCTAGATAGGGTTTGTGTTGTGGTTTGTAGATGTTGTTCATGGTGATTAAGCCTGAGAAGTGGTGTTTAGCACCTAAGGGCCAAGTGTTTTTCTCCTCTAACCATAGTTCTTAAGCACTGGAAGGTTCATTTAGGGATTAATCCCCTTGTTTCCCCCCTAATAGTGTTTAGACCTTGAAGCCCATTTCCCATGAACAAAACCTACTCAAGGCACTTGTATCACACTTGGATGTTAAAGAACCCTAACCATGGCCCAAAGAATGATTCATTATGTGGGCCTAAGACACATTCTCATTCAGGGAATGTGTTGTGGTTCAATCATGGAACTTGTGTCCCTCAGTAGGTCGGAGATGTTGTCCAAGGGTATTGTGTGGTCATTCAAGGACATGTTCAACACGATAGAATTATAAGCTTTATGGGTAGTAGGTGTTTTTCATGGTGTTTGAGCCTCACAAACATCAATTAGGGAACATGACCCATTATTATCCTCGGATGACCTTAGTTATACATCTAGACACATTTTTGGTGCGTAACTAACCTCTTTGATGCCATTGATAACCAATAGAGGCCAAATTTGGAGGTTCAAGGACTTGTCCATGGTACTTGAGTCTAAAAACTAAAGTTTAGGGATCGAGTCTCTTGTTTCCCTCCCCCAACTATGGTCACCAATCCAAGACCCATCCATGATGTCCAAGACCTCATATTGGTTCCCATATTCAACTCAAATGTCAAGGAATCCCTAGAGATGGATTTTGTTATGGTTTCTAAATGTTTTTCATGGTGGTCAAGATTGAGAATGTTAAATAGGTATTAAGGGAATTATTTCCCCCTTAACCATGTTTATACCTCAACATACATTTATAATGCACATAACTTACTTATGGTGCCTATATCACACTCAGAGGCCAATTCACCCCTATAAAGTTCCTGCATGTTGGTTTGAGGATTTGTTCAAATCTCTTAACATTGAGAAGCTTCAATAAGATCCTAAAACACATGGTTTCATTCTTTGATGATGGTCAAGGCCCTGAAAACCATCCATACTCCTATGTGGTGGTATAAAACATGTTCATTGTACTTTAAAAGCTATGTTTAGGGATCGAGGTTGTTTTTTCCCTCTCATGACCAATGCTAAGGGCTTGAGAATGTTGTTTCCCACCATTACCACTCTCAAGGATTTGAGACCCATCTCTAGTTTGTGAAAGATCTTGATGGCACCCATATCCAAATCCTGGGGTAAATACCCCTAGTGAGGGTTCATGTTGCTACATCTAGGGTTTTTTCATGGCACTTAAGTTTGAGAAGGTTCAATCAGGTATTAAAGTTGTTGTTTACCCCCTTGACCATGTTTAGGCATCCATACCGATTTCTAGTGTACATAACCTACTCATGGCACTTGAATCTCGCTTGAAGGCCTGCAAAAAGCCCCTACAAATTATTCTTGTGATTTTTCAAGGACTCATTCAAGGTTCTTGATGTAATGTACATAGGGAGGAAAATATGGGGTACCTAGGGAGGTACCCAAGGGGATAATGAATGCAATATGGCCATAATAATGGAATAGTACAACTATGTAATTAAAATAAATTAATATAATAATAATGGGTAGTTAGCATAAGATCCCTAGGAATACTCATGAGAAAGTATAAATACACATAAGTATCATTGTATTGAAGGTGCATTGGATTGTCTTGTCTTGTAGCAAGCATGACTTGTGGAGTGATTCATTTCATAAGGAGTATTTGATAGTGTTACCTTACCTTAAGGGATCTTCTCTCTAAATTCTTGTGTTGTTCATGATAAATGTTTTGGTATCTTTGGATGTTCAAGGGATTATTTATGAATTTTTATAATTTATTCTCTCTTTTATCTATCAAGGTTCATTACAAGGGGGATGAAATGTAATATACCTAGGGAGGATAATATGATGTACCTAGGGAGGTACCTAAGGAGACAATGAATGTAAATTGGCCATAATAATGGAATAATCCCACCATGTAGTTAAAAGGAAATAATATAATAATAAGGGCTAGCTAGCATAGGACCCCTAGGAATACTCATGAGAAAGTATAAATACACATGAGTATCATTGCATTGGAGGTGTATTGGATTGTATTGTGTTGCAGTAAGCATGGCTTGTGGAGTGATTCCTTTCATAATGATTATTTGATGGTGTTAACCTACCTTAAGGGTTCTTCTCTATATTCTAGTGTTGATTATGGTGAATTTTTTGGGTATTTCTAGAGTTTAAAAGTTTATTTATGAAGTTAAGGGCTATATTCTCTCTTATATATTTGAAATTTTACTACAAGCGGTATGAAAGGTCTTTCTTGGGCATAAAGTGGGAGAATGTTTTGGCACAAAGTGGGTTTTTTTTTTTTTTTGCATATTTTTTCTATGACACCATGGGTTGAATTCCAAGTAAGCCTTTGCAAATCATATCAAATTTGGAGTACAACATCATTCATCATAAACATCAATTGAAAAAAGACTTCAATAATTGTGTAGTCTTAATAAAAAGTTGAACCACAAAGAATTCATTATACATGTCCAATACCATGTACCTATATTCAATATTGATACAAATATACATTTTTTACAAAATGACATGTCGTGCCCAAGATAAATAATGGAACCTTGTGCCTAAACATGAAATAATGTCATCTCATGCATTAGACACGAAATGGTACCTCATTCCCAAAATGAAACATGAAAGAATGTTAGCTCGTGCCTTAGACACAAAATGGTACCTCATGCCCAAAATGGCACATCGTGGTTGAAAGACATAATGGGTTACTTTAACCCCTATCACTCTTTCCACTACCAAGTGCGTCTTCAAATATGATACCCGTCTTCTTAAAGTTGGTGGAAATTGTGGATTCATGTAGCATCAGACATGTATTTCCACATTGGCTTGTGTCTAGCATGTGGAAGTCATCGTGAGCCTTCTAAGTGTGAGACTTTAATTTAATTTAAGTAATTATTAAACTAAAATAATTTTATTAGTGAGTTGAGTTTTATTTGAGGAAAATGCTTTAATTATCATTAGTGAATTAAATAATATCCATTGATCTCAAATGAGGTGAGAAATAATATCAACATTCAATCACTTTGGAGATTAGGGTTAGGTTATAACTCAATATTATAAAAGCAAGGATAGGGTAAAGGAGAAGACACTTTTNTTCTTACACTGTATGAGTGAGGAGATCTCATTAATTGGTTGAAGAGTATTTCATGCAAGTGTTGATGTATAGAGGGTTGGATCATGAAGGATTGTGATTCAAGGATTTCTTGGATAGGTGGAGAAGGAATTCCATCTAGAGATCATACAAGTCAAGGAGAAGAGAGAGAAAAGGTAGTCGCAAGTGGGTTTCAACTGATTGAAGCCAAAGGAAAGGGTAGCATCCTAGAGAGGTTTTAATACAGTATTTTCGTACATGTACGCGAGTGCTAGTGGAGACAGGTGTGTATACACATGTGAGCATAAGGAAAGGGACATATACCTCTAAAAAAATGTTGTTCCAAGGCCATACAATAGTACACACTTTTTTAGGTTTTTCTATACTTGTATTTCTCTCGGAGGATCATTGTCGTTGTTACGGGAACCTTGATTTGACCATAATAAAATAATCTAAGTATTGGTTTTCCCTCCGGAGTTTTTCTAGGAATTTCTACCCAAAAATATTTGTGTTTTGTGTGCGAGATTTTGGTTTCCTTATTTATGCTTTCGCTATAATTTTTAGTTGATTACTCACTTGTGCTTTAATTCAATAAGTGATTTATTTGGAATTAACTACCTGGTGTTGGGTATAGGGATAAAATCAACATGGTATCAGAGAACATGCTCTGAGAGGAAGCCATATCTCAAATCCATAGCAATTGGAGGCAAATCTATCAAATATGAAAGGAGATATTGTTAGATCTATAACCAACAATTGGAAATCAAAGGACATATTTTAGAGAAACAATAGTATTGAGGCATAACTAGGGTTTTGCATTTTTACAAAGTTGTATACATGTTGCAGAAGGAATAGGTGCATGCATACATGGGTGTCTTTGGAGATATGTGCATATACACGAGTTGTAGTAAGCACAGGCGCATACGTACATGGGTCTCATTAAGGGAGGTCACATACATACGTGGGTTAGAGTGGTGACTGATGCATACATGGTTGCACATGATAGTACATGAGCAATTGTAGCAAAGGGTTATCAGATCAAATCTTTGAGATCGAATCTAGATTGTGATTTGAGGATAGTTTGGCTGGGGTTTCTACCTACAGTCCTTAGAAGGAGAGGAATGTTGATGTTTTGTACCATCAAGAGGTATTCCTACATTGGCCTCAATGTCGAGCATGTGGAAATAATTATTGGCACTCACATTGCATTTTTCATTTTTGTGAAAACCCCTTGTATATTGAGCTGGGTCACACCCACATGGAGGAATAAGCAATTCTAATTTAATGTTGAGTTTAGAAGGGGTGCCTAAACTCACTCATTAGACTCCTATAAAAGGAGAGGCACTGTGAGGAGACACTTACACATCTCATTTTGACATTTTGAAGTTTTCATAAGTGAGTGAGCACTTGTGCGAAGGAGATTGGGAGGAAAAATTTCAGCAAGGAAATTCTTCACTTTGGAAAATATGTCCTAGGCTTTTTGTTCCTCTTTTCTAAAATTTTCATGCAAGAGAGAGGTTGCACGTGTGAGAGGAGAAACAAAAAAATGTGACATCAACAGTTCGTATATTATGTATGGTTCGTACAGGTGACGTAATCATTCTGTACAGGTGATGCTAGTAGTCCGTACAGGTCGTACAAGTGATGTCAACATGCCATACAGTAGGTTTGCAAGTTGGAAGAGTTTTTTCAGAATTTGCTAAAAGTTGTAATTTTTCTGGAGGAATGCTTTTTTCCTAAGAAATTTTTAATCAAAAAATTTATTGAACATAAATTTGTGTCTCATGTGCATGGATGATTTATCTCTTATCTTTATGTTTTTGCTATAATTTTCTGTCATAATTTTAGTGTAAAATTATTCAGTGATAACAACCCTACTTTACTATTTGAAGTTACTTGGAAGTAATTTCCAAATCTAAAATTGAGTGCATTGATTTCCTTGAAAAATTGACATGGTATCAGAGCATAGGATCCAAAGAGAGAGGGAGTCATCTCTTTAGACAAAGTTGCTGCTGATTTTTTTGTTTTTGCAGATTTGTGTGGTTGCAAATTTTTGTTGCTGTAGATTTTTTTGTTTGGGGCAGGTCACAATGGTGAGAAATCTTAGAGTGGAGGTAAGATTGGATGAGGTCACTAAGTTTTGGGCTTGGAAGGATAGGCTCCTTTTGTTCTTGGAAGAGAATGATCTCAAATATTACATTGAGATGGTGATTTCAAATCCCAACGATCCACATGAATTGGAATCCCATAAGAAGTGGGAAGTGAAGGAAAAGTGGGTGTTGTTGGATTCTATCAAGGATAGCTTGGTTCCTCATATTAATGAGAAGAAGACAAAAAAGGATATGTATTATGCTTTGGTGGGATTTTACCAAAGTGAGAATGCAATTTGGAAGTTGATTTTGAGGCACCATCTCCGATATATTGAGATGTCCAAATCAGATACAATTACTAGCTACCACATGCAGATCACTTATATTTGTGATTAGCTTGTAGCCATTGGTGAGGAATTTGATGACACAGAGTTGGTGAATGTGGAATTGAATGGTTTTCCTGGGTCTTTGGAACCATTTGTGCAGGGGATTTGTGCACGAGAGAACTTTCCACTATTTGATGGAATGTAGATTAATTGCATCCAAGAGGAGGCTCAGATAGAATCCAAGAATGGAAAACAGAGAGGTATTGATGATGAGAACATGGCCCTAGTTGCTCATGCTAGGAAGGGTATAAGAAATGGTTCTCCAAGTAGAGAGGCATCTCCAGAATAGAGGAAGAAGAAGGACCTTAGCAAGGTCAAGTGTTTTTCTTGTCATACGCTAGGTCACTATGCTTCACAGTGTCCATAGCAGAAGAAAGGGAAAGAGAAGAAACACACATCATCAATAGAAGTGGATGAGGTTGAAAAAATTCTTCAAAGGGAGTTCATAATGGTCTTCCCCTTTCTGGTACAATTTCTGGTAGTGGGAATTGGTTGGTGAATAGTGGATCCACATGTCATATGATAGAAGCACATGAGTTGTTTGAGAGATTCACAGAGTTTGACTCAGATTTGTATGTGGAACTTGGTATCGGTACCAAGCATGCAATACAGGGATATGGAACAATGTTATTCTAAATGGACTAAGGAGATGTGTTGAGAGTGAAAAATGTGATATGGGTGCCATAACTTAGGAGGAGTGTTCTCTCGGTCTCATAGATTGGCAAGAATGACTATGAAGTATTGTTTCAGGATGCACAAGAGTTGGTCATGCCCAGAGGATCTAGCTCAAACACAACATTGGTTCTTCGAGTTAGAGAGAGAAACTTATATATGCTAATGGGACAGCCTATGCGATCTATGGAAAGAAACACAGTGACATAAGAAAAGGAGCAGGTAGCACCAAAGGTTGTGCAAACTCAGAGGGGTTCATCAGGATCAAAGGGAGAGTTAGCACTCTAGAGGAAGTCAACCTTCAGGTTTAGGTGGGAGAGAGGAGTATTCCAAGACTGTTAGGAAGGTATCATAGGTTGAGGAAGCCATACATGATGCTCATAAGTGGGAGGCTTCTAGGAGTAGGGTGTCTTCCAAGAAGGGTCCATGTCATACATCGATATTTTCTTCTGTGTCAGAGGGACCAACTGTGGTAGTGGATCTAGTGTGGGAGGTAGAGACACTTCCAGTGTGGGAGACATATCTACTTCCAGGTGATGTTGGATGGAATACCTCCCTCGTTGAGAGGGAGTGTTGATGTTTTGTAGCATCGAGAGGCATTCCCCTTGGTGTTGGGCATGTGGGAATCATTTTTGGCACTCACATGTCATTTTTCATTTTTGTGAAAAACCCTTGTATATTGAGTTGGGGCTTCACACCCACATGTTGGGGCTTCACACCCAAATGGAGGAATATATAATTCTAATTTAATGTTGAGTTTAGAATGGGTTCCTAAAGTCACTCATTAGACTTCTAAAAAAGGAGAGGCAATGTGAGGAGAAACTTACACATCTCATTGTTACAGTATAGAGTTGGCATAAGTGAGTGAGCACTTGTGCCAAGGAGATTGGGAGGAAAAATTTCAGCAGGAAATTCTTCACTTCGGTAAATTTGTCCTAGGGTTTCTATTCTTCTTTTCTAATTTTTTTAGCCAAGAGAGAGAGGCCACACATGTTAGAGGAGTAGCAGAAACATGTGACGTCAACATTCTGTACAATCCATATGGTATGTATAGGTGACATTTGTTAAATCTTGCAGCATCGATAGTCATTCTCCAATGAGAGGCCATATGGGCCACCTTGAGGCTAGCCAGGGAGATTTGGAGAATCAACCAGTCTTGTGAGGTATTGACAAAATCCAGGGGGAATGTACAACCTCTGTGAGTCAAACCAAAAGTCAAGACGAATGAGATGCTATGTGAGTCTAATGCAAAAGTCAAGGGGAACGTACAACCTCTGTGAGCATAGACAGTCTAGTGCAAAATTCAAGGGGAACGTACAACCTCTGTGAGCATAGACAGACTAGTGAAAAATTCAGGGGGCACATACAACCTCTGTGAGCCTAGTCAAACCTTGTGAGGCATGAGAAAAATTCAAGGCATCTAGAAAAATTTAGGTTGAATATAAAATTACTATGAGCTAGAAAAAAACGATATTACTAATATTGAAAATGATATAAATGTATTGATCTAGTGCGTTGGCACGTGTAACATTATCCACCATGAAGAGAATTTTGAATTGCCTTGTAAAGAGTCAAGTTGTAACTGAAGTCTCAAGTCTAGTTCTATTTTAGAACTAAAAGTGTAATGACGAGTTGTAACTGAAGTATTAAGTCTAGTTCTATTTTAGAACTAAAGTGTCATGTTGAGTTGCAACTAAAGTCTTAACTCTAGTTCTATTTTAGAACTAAAGTGTAATGTTGAGTTGCAACTAAATTCTTAAGTGTAGTTCTATTTTAGAACTAAAGTGTAATGTTGAGTTGCAATTAAATTCTTAAGTCTAGTTCTATTTTAGAACTAAAGTGTGATGTTGAGTTGCAATTGAAGTCTTAAGTCTAGTTCTATTTTTGAGCTAAAGCATACCAGTCTCAAGTCCAATTCTATTTTCGAACTAAAGTATAATGCTAAGTTGTAACCAGTCTCAAGTCTAGTTCTAAGTTCAAACTAAAGTATGAAGTTGAGTTATTATTAACTCATGCAAACAGGTTACTATTTCGAGCCTCTCCTCTTTAGCCTATATAAACAGAGGTTGAACCCTCTCTTCAACACAATTTTCATATGCAGGCTAAGGGTGAAGCAATAGAGGTACATATCAGTGATAAAGAGGCATCATACCAAAGAAACATATCAGTGTTGTATATCAACAATAGAGGCAGCATATCAGAGGTGTATTTCAGCAAGGTATTTTAGGTCTTTGTCAGGTCAGAGTCATCTTGGCAACTCTTTAAGAGTAGAACATTCATGGTGGATATTTGTAAGTGATCTTACATTATTAATGCAATAAAGGAATATAGTTTGCTAGGGATTTTCTCCCTATACAAGGTTTCCCTAGGGTATATGTGTTTTTGATGTGCATGCTTACTCATCTGCATTTTTATTTCTATTCGATTATGATTTGGTATTGTTGAAGTGTATTAAGATGGAATCAAAGTGTTGAAGAAAATAAAAGAATTAATCCACATAAGAAATCAAGCTCATAATTTAACATGGTATCAGAGCTTAGGGTGTGTTAAACGTGTTGAAGTGCAATAGCAGGTACACATAGATCCAAGCTATCTTGATTAAGTTTCTAGTGTGAGGTCCATGGCATCCTCAATTTTAGTCAGGGATGAGGATAGGCTCGAAGGAGCTACCAAATTCAATGTGTGGAAGCTCTGGATAACAAATATCTTGCAAGAGAATGATCTTGAGCAGTATGTGATCACAGTGGTGGAGGAACCCATGAATAATGCATGAAGAGAGGCCTTCAGGAAGAGTCAAACAAAGGCCAAGTGAATCATCTTTGACTCAGTCAAAGACAGTATAATGCCTGCAATGACTTTGTTAATGATTGCTAAGGACTGTATGGATACCTTGGTGAATTTGTATGAGAAACAGGCTCCAATTCAGAAGAGGACACTTAAGCACAAGCTTAAGTATTTGAAGATAGCGAAAGGTGAATCAATGGCATATTTCTCTTCCAGGATAGCCTAGATCGGAGATCAACTTTTGGTCACAAGAGTGATAGTGGATGATGATGATTTAGTGCAGGCCATTTTTTATGATCTTCCTTCTTCATAGGAGACCTTCTTATCCAGTGTAAGTGGGAGAGAGATTCAACCCACGTTTGAGAGATTATGACATGATTGCCTCTAGGAGGAGAGTCGCACAACTACCAGGAGCGATCCAATGAAAGAAAAGAACTCGGCTTTAGCATCAAGATTCAAGGGAAAGAAGAAAAGCACTTTCCAGAAAGGCTCTCAGAGGAAGCCAAACACCAAAGATACATTCAAAGGAAAGAATATTGATACATCTAAGATTAAATTCTTTAGTTGTAATAAGTTGGGTCATTTTTCTAAAGATTGTTGGTTTAGAAAGAAATATCCAAGGAAGGGGAAACATCATGCCTTAACTGCTGAGGATGATGAATCCAAAAGAAATTAGAAAAGTCTTTCTAATGAGAAAGAAAATAGAAAAGAATATTACTTGGTTTCTTCCTTATCCAGTTCAGTTTTCACGACGCTGAAAAACTTGGTTAGTAGACAGTGGTGCATAAAAGCACATAGATCCTCTCAGATTTCGAGACAAAATTATTTGCAGAGCATGTTGAGCTTGGGGATGACAAATGTTACAAGATAGAGGGAGTAGTCTCTATCTCCTTTAGATTGGAATCTGGGGCTAGACTTTGTATTGATGAAGTATTATATGTTCTAGGGCTCAAGAAGAATCTACTATTAGTTGCAACCCTTGAGGACAAGGGATATTGGGTGATATTCAAGGATAGGAAGGCATTACGATGGAATAATGGTAGCCACTTAAGTACACCAGAACCCATTGGATCTCACAGTGGAGGAATGTACGTCATGTCAACAAAGTCAATTCAGGCATTGGCTCATGATGTGACTAGCTCTAGCGAGTTGTGGCACATAAGACTTGGACATATTCATTACAAAGCTCTTCCATATCTACAAAACATGGTATGTGGCATGCCTTCTATTTATCTTAGTAAAAATGAAATTTGTAAGGGATGCATGCTAGGTAAAAATATAAAGAAAGCATTTCCTAGTAGTGACAACAAAGCTCAAGGGATATTAGATCTGGTTCATTTTGATGTATGTGGTCCCATGTCACCTCCGTCACTCAATGGTTGTTTGTATTATGTCATTTTTATTGATGATTACTCAAGAAAATGTTGGATATATTTTCCTAAATCTAAAAGTGACACATTTGATAAATTCAAAGAGTAAAAAGCCTTTATTGAAAAGAAGACAGGGAAACACATTAGAATCCTTAGAACAGACAATGGAGGAGAGTTTGAATCTCTCCAGTTTGAGTATTTATGCAAGTCAGCAAGAACCAAGAGACAATTGATGATGCCATATAACCCTCAACAAAATGGAGCTGCTGAGAGGAAAATCAGGACAATATGTGAGGTAGTGAAAGAAATTATGTTTGACCAGGATCTGCCAAATTCTTTATGGGTAGAAACTTTGTCCACTACCATTTATATTCAAAATAGGTGTCCACATGCTATCTTGAAGGAAAATACTCCTGAAGAAGTCTTCTCAGGGATCAAAACTGAAGTAGGGCATCTAATGATATTTGGATGTCCTATGTATATTCATGTCCCTAAGGAAAAGAGGACAAAGATGGAACCCTCAAGCAAGAAAGGGGTTTTTGTGGGGTACAGTGAGAACTCCAAGGCTTACAAGATTTATGTACCAGGTCAGAGGCAAATATAGGTAAGCATAGATGTGAATTTCCATGAGGAATCCGCATTTAAGAAATCTAGAGAGCTTCAGCAGGAACTAGAAGCAGTTCAACCAGCTTCACCCACTTTTGAAAAAGAAGAGTCGGATGATCAGAGGGAAGAACCTCGTGAAGGGCCAAGTAATGAGCCCCTAGAACCTTTTGAAGTGTTAGAAAGAACTCTTGAAGAACCTCCAGCCAAAAGGAATCCAGGATGGCTTAAATAAATAGTGCAGGAAGCAGAAAGGACGACTGCTCCCAAAGGAACTTTCAGGGAAAGGAACATGCCTTGTAGGTTTGGAGGCTATGTTTCACTGATGAGAAACATTAGTGATGTTGAAACTTCTTCATTTGAAGAAGCATATAAATTACAAGTATGGAAGGATGTCATGCTTGAGGAATAAAGGTCTATTATAAAAAACAATGTTTGGGACATTGTGCCAAGGCCAAAAGACAAATTAGTGGTTTCTTTCAAATGGATCTATAAGATCAAACATGCAGCTGATGGAAGTGTGGAAAATTTCAAAGCAATATTTTTATCTAGAGGCTTCACTCGGAAAGAAGGAATCGACTACGAAGAGACATTTTCTCCTGTAGTCAGGTATACCTCCATTCGAACTATTATTTATTTAGCTCCCATTCTTGGTTGGAAGCTACATCAAATGGATGTAAAAACAACATTCTTGAATGGAAATATTGAACAGGAGGTCTTTGTGGAACAACCAGATGGTTTTTTACTGCATAACAAAGGCACTGATGTATGCAAGCTAAGGAAGGCCTTGTATGGTCTTAAGCTAAGGAAGGCTCCTATATGTTGATGATCTTTTTTTAATAGGAGATGACGGGCTAATATCCTGGTGTAAGAAGGAGCTAACCTCTGAATTCAAGATGAAAGACTCAGGCTTGATGCATTACTTCCTAGGATTGGAAGTATGGCAAAGATAGGGCGAGATATTTATAGCACAAGGAAAATACATAGTGGATGTACTAAAGAGGTTTGGTACAATGGATTGCAAATGGATGTATACTCTGATGATTACCAACCTAAGGAAGTTGCATGATCTTGATACAAGTTTAGATTTGGTGGATCCCACCATGTATAGGAAGCTAATTGGATCATTGATGTACATGATCCACACTAGGCCAAATATATGCTACAGAGTGATTACAATGAGTCGGTTCATGAATGAACCGAGACAGAGACACTAGGTGGCAGAAAAGCACATTTTGAGATATCTCAGAGGGACCATTACTTATGGTCTGAGATATACATCCAGTGGTGGTTTATTTCTGCATGGGTATGCAGATGCTGACTGGGCAGGAAGCC
Source organism: Picea mariana (assembly GCA_032191745.1). NCBI lineage: Eukaryota > Viridiplantae > Streptophyta > Pinopsida > Pinales > Pinaceae > Picea > Picea mariana. The sequence continues at coordinate 280,662 of JASDQU010737887.1, forward strand.
TAGTGGATAGAAAGAGTACTTCTAGATACTGCTTCAGCTTAGGATTCACTATGATCTCTTGGTTGAGACGGAACCAGGGATCCATTGCATAGAGTACAACATAGGATGAGTACATTGCAACAAGTGATGCTAGCAAGGAAGTAGTATGGCTCACAAAATTGGCCTCTGGGTTGTTTGGTGACAAGCTCGAGATGACGGTGGTTCACTCTAATAATCAAAGTTGCATAAAATTGACAGAGAACCCGATATTTCATGACAGGTCAAAACATACTGACATGAGGTACCATTACATCCGAGACTTGGTCCAGAGAAAAACTGTAAATTTATAGTACATAAGAACGAGCGAGCAAGTAGTTGATATCCTGACCAAGCCTCTGAGATCGAGACAGTTTGTGTAGCTGAGAGGCAAGCTTGGTGTGGTTGATAATGACTCCCTCGATGAGAGGGTGTGTTAAATTTGGAAGCATCGACATTTATTCTCCAATGAGAGGCCATATGGGCCACCCTGAGGCTAGCCAGGGAGATTTGGAGAATCAACTAGTCTTGTGAGGTATTGACAAAAGCCAGGGGGAACGTACAACCTCTGTGAGTCAAACCAAAAGTCAGGACGAACGAGATGCTATGTGAGTCTAATGAAAAATTCAGGGGGAACGTACAACCTCTGTGAGCATAGACAGACTAGTGAAAAATTCAGGGGGAACATACAACCTCCTTGAGCCTAGTCAAACCTTGTGATCCATGAGCAAAAGTCAAGGCATCTAGCAAAATTTAGGTTGAGTATAAAATTCCTATGAGCTAGAAACAAAGGATATTCCTAATATTTCAAATATGTATTGATCTAGTGCGTTGGCACGCATAACATTATCCACCATGAAGAGAATTTTGAATTTCCTTGTAAAGAGTCGAGTTGTAACTGAATTCTGAAGTCTAGTTCTATTTTAGAACTAAAAGTTTAATGTTGAGTTGTAACTTAAGTCTTAAGTCTAGTTCTCTTTTAGAACTAAAGTGTAATGTTGAGTTGCAACTAAAGTCTTAAGTGTAGTTCTATTTTAGAACTAAAGTGTAATGTTGAATTGCAACTAAAGTCTTAAGTCTAGTTCCATTTTAGAACTAAAGTGTAATGTTGAGTTGCAACTAAATTTTTAAGCCTAGTTCTATTTTAGAACTAAAATGTAATGTTGAGTTGCAACTAAAGTCTTAAGTCTAGTTCTATTTTCAAACTAAAGCATACCAGTCTCAATTCCAGTTCTATTTTCTAACTAAAGTATAATTCTGAGTTGTAACCAATCTCAAGTCTAGTTCTAAGTTTGAACTAAAGAATGAAGCTGAGTTATGATTAACTCATGCAAATAGGTTACTATTTTGAGCCTCTCCTCTGTTAGAATATAATGGATGTGCTCGTTTAACCATAGACAATATAGAAATATTGTCACCCAACCATAGGTCAAAGCCACCCTCGAGCACCTTAACCTTGACAGAGAATCATTCCATAAGCAAACCCTAAGCTGGATAGCCAAACAAAGGTGGCACACCTTTCCCCAAGGATAGCACACCAAGCAAGAGTAACTAGAGCTGATCAGAGAGTCCAAACCATAACCAAGAGAGAGTCCAAGAAAAAAACAAAATCTTCTAGTTGCAACAGCTACAACATCATATCTCCTCCAAACTTGTGCACAAAAGTGGCCAACTGTAGTCACACAAGTGTAGCTTTTGCAGTTCTAAGAATACTGGACAGAATGAAGACCCGCCTCCTGTATTTATACTATTTCTGGCAGACTTCCTGGGTCGAATTCTCGTTCTTGGTACTAATTCTTTAGTATATAACATTTCTTTTAGCCGACTTCTTCTCTTGGAGGATAATAACCTAATACAATTCATTCTCTTAAGACGACTTGTCGTCTAGGGTTATTAACCAATTAATTACAGTTTCTTCTTGCTTCCTGGAATATTCTATTCTTGTTAGGTTTACATGTGGAGGTAAATACCTCCCGCATATCAACACTCCCTTCTATATAGGAAGGTATTGAAGGTAATGGTCTTGAGCACAAACATACCATTCACCCAGTAACATCAAGATAGTCATATAGACTATCTCATTATTAGATCATGAGCACCATCATCACTATCAGTGTCATCAACTTCATCATCGCTTGAAACCATACTCCATCTGAGTAATCAGACATGATGTTGAATAAGTCACTCACTCCATAGAGTGAGACAAGAACCATTCTTCTAATCTGGACATATGTCCTAGAAGAATAAATGTCCTGAACCATTTTCTGTCTGGGGAATCTTCTTTCCATTGATCATCCATCTAGCTGATAATAATTTCCAATGCTACTGATAGTCTTCAAGGCAATCAAAACAATGTCATTCAATAGAACACAACTATTTCTATCCATAGTAGTACACAACTACAATCCAGTGGTACACTACCACACCAAGTAGCACACAGATACTTGATCAGTGACATATAGTCACAATCAGTGGAACACATCCACCATAATACTATACATATACTATTTGGAGACATATAGTCTCTATAACAATCATATCATCTTATATCAACCTACAAAAAAAATATTGTTATGATATAAACTGAATCATCTGGGCCATTCTTCCACTCACATCTGTGAGATTTGGGAGAGCATCTGTCCTTAGAAAGTAAAACATCAATGATGAGATATCTAGACTATTCTTCTCAAGCAAGGAAGAATAACTGTCCTGATTTCTGAGCCTGGACCATTCACCTATCCAGGCCATTCTTTTGGCACTAAACAAAGTGAAACCTGGAGAAAATGAGTCTGCCCTAGGGAATGCCTGTCCCTGATTTCCGAACCTGGACCATTCACCTATCTCGGCCATTTCTTCGGCACTAAACAATGAGAAACCTGGAGAGAATGAATATGCTCTAGGGAATGACAATCCGAACCATTTTCTAAGGAAATGAATGTCCTGCACCAACCTCCAAAACGGACCATTCTTCAAAACTGCTCACAACTGTGAGCTTCGAAAGAATGACTCTCCGATGAGGTGGACCAGCCTTCTTGACCACTAATGAGAGTGACCGTCAAGAAGAGAGATTGTCCTAGACCATTCCCCCACATTGGCCATAAGGGGAATCACTGTCTATGGTACATCAACAATCCATCGAACCATTTTCATTACGAAAATGACCGTTCGATCTGGACCATTTTACGAACTGGAAAATGCCTGTCCGTCAGAAATCTCAAACTACTTTCCGAACTGAAAAGGAACTACTCATCCTGGACCATTTTTCGAACTGAAAAATGAATGTCCATAAATCAATAACACATCAGTGCTCCCTCCCAACCTGGGAGTCATCTCTTTCCTTTTCAATAAGGAATTCGTCTCCACAAACTCCAGTTGTTTCTTGAGTATGAAAACTCTTTCATCTTGGACAAAGGATTTACAAAATATCTTCTTATCTGCTCATCTGTGGAGATATATATTGGAGAACCACTTCTCTTTTCTGGACTTCATCAAGGATAATGTAATGCTTGATCTCAATGTACTTCGGTCTTTTTGGAACACTGGTTTTCTTTGATGGATTCATATAACTATGATCATTACAGTATATCATATTTGAATTCAACTCTTTTGTTTCCTGCTAGCTCATAACATTGTGGCAAGGCTCAGACTGGAACATATACATGTGGCACTTCTTCTATCATTGTGATCATTTGTCATGGATTTTCAATCCATCATCCTGGACTTCTGAGTAACCATTCTGATAGAAGGTTTTCACCATACTTCTGTTGTGCATGAGAGGCTTCGTACCAAGTTGTTTGGATCCATACAAAATGTTCTTCCATCTGCATACAAGGGTTTCTTTCTGGTATACCTCAAAGCCTTGAGGTTTCTCTACATACTCTCTTTGTTCAATTATTCTGGAGAACAATCTTTGCATTCATCTAATGTAAAATCCAACCCATGGATATTGTGAACGATATAATGGCTCATGTAGAGGTATGTCTAGTTTACTGGAACAAACAATCATCATAGTCTTCTCTCTCTCCATTTGGGAGAACCTCTAGTTCTGGATCTCGCAATGCTTACATTCATAATTCTTCTATACAGTGTTCTTCATCAGTTCCTTGATTTCTTTTAGTGAGTTTAGATTAGGATGGTAGTCTTTTGATTCTCAATACAATGACTGGTTGTTCTGGCTTTTCCTTCTTTCTTGGAATCTTCATGTTCTTCCTCATGTTTTTTTTTATCTCTTAGGTCCATGGAGTTTTCTATAGATTTCACACCCTGAAGATACCAACTTCTTTCTTCCATCATAGGATCATGTATGTGGATGGAAAACCAGGGATACTTTAAGGGTTCTTTTCGAAGAAGACTTCTTCTAAATTCAAACTCAACATGTGATTCTTTTCATGGTTGCTACCATTGATGGGTACATTAATAGATACTTTATCATCTTCAATGGATCATATTATTTAGGATTAGCTCCCTCCTAATCCTTGCTTTATGCATGAATGCATGCTCTTCTTTTGGAAATATATAATCGGCTCCCAGATTCCATGCTTTCGTCTGCATCCTTATTGCCTTCTGCAAAGTGTCATGAGTCTTTCTCCAAATTCCTCTTGATTGCCGACTTATTTCTGTCTTTACTTATTGTAGGTTTCTTCAATATTGATTCTGATTTTGGCTTATCTTGCAGCTGTTACTTATGTAATGAATTGTTACCAGGGGTTGTTGATGTACTTCATCCTTTCATGTGTATTGCCTTTTCTTATAGTCATTGTGATAGCAATCCTTATCTTGTTGTTCTTCCATAAGTATAATTTATCTTTGAACATCTTATCTTCTAGAAAATAGATATGCAAGATATGTACATAAACTATGTAAGCATGGTATGTACAAGAAGAATATCATTACCTTGTCTTAGAAGAAGAAGTTTGTTTTATCCTACTTGGTATTCTTTGAGGATTCCTTTTCTTTGGCAATTGATGCTTCATGTGTCTCCTTCTTTTTCTTTAGCTCAGGACGATGATTCTTGTAGTGACCATATTTTCGACATTTGAAGCATTGTATTTCTGACATATCTTTCTCTTGATTTGGCTTCTTCCTTGAACCAAACATTCTTTTGTTCCTAAAATTCTTGAATCTTGATGTGAACACTTGATCATCATATTTCTTTTGAGGTTTCTCTTTTCACTAATCCTTGATTCTTCTTGTGCACAACAAGTCTAAAGTTATTCAAATGTAGGGTACTCCTTCCTTGTGTTCATGCTTGCGGCAAATGCATCCCATGTCTTGGGAAGACCGTTGAGTACTATATTTACCAGTTCCCTCTCTGAAATGATTTATTCAATAGCTTGTAGTTGATATATTAACTGAGACATTCTCACAAGGTATGATGTTATGCTGTCATCATGATTCATCTTCATGTCACAGAGCTCATTCTTCAGACTCATTACTTGTCCAATGTTTCTGACTGAGAAGAGGTTTGTTAGGGAATTGTACATATTCTTAGATGAAACAAGATGGGAGATGTAGGGTATCAAGTGGTCTTTTATAGAATCCACTATGATACTCATGGCATTGATTTCATTGTCTTTGAACTTCTTCATAACTGCAACGTTCTACGATTCCTTCTCTTTTCCTTCTTCAAACTCTGGTTCCACAATATTTCCTTTCACGATATCCAAAACTTTATTCTTGGAAAGGATGGTATCAATCCTTTTCTTCCATGCTCTGAAGTTAGAAGCCCCTTCTAACTTGTTTTCTGACTTCATAGAGTAAGTCATGGATGCTTTGACTTGGTCAACCCTAGATTTGAACAAAAAATCAAACTTGATGTCTTAGCTTGCTGAGAGTACCAAGAGATGCGCTAGGCTAGGATGCACTAGTCTATCCATAAATTAGGTCAATCCCTTCACTTAAGGTGCCTCAACGAGAGGGTTAGGGTTTCGTTGTTGCAGCAAAAACTGGCTGCAACTGCAACTGCAACTGAGCAAATCCTCCCAATCTATCTTACATTGGTTAGACTGTCTAAAGACAGTGTTGGCCCATAACCTGTTAGAATATAATGGATTTTCTTGTTTAACCATAGACAATATAGCAATATTTTCACCCAACCATAATTCGAAGCCACCCTCGATCCACCCTCGAGCACATTAACCTTGACAGAGAATCATCCCGGAAGCAAACCCTAGGTTGGATAGCCAAACAAAGGTGGTGCACCTTTCTCCAAGGATAGCACACCAAGAAAGAGTAACTAGAGTTGATTAGAGAGTCCAAACCATAACCAAGAGAGAGTCCAAGCCAAAACCAAAATCTGCTAGTTGCAGCAGCTACAACATCAACTCTCTTCCAAACTTGCGCACAAAACTGGCCAACTGCGGTGCGCATAAGTGTTGCTTCTATAGTTATGAGAATAATGACGTCCTGTATTTATACTATTTCTGGAAGACTGCCTGGGCTGACTTCCCATTTTGGGTACTACTTGCTTAGTATATAACATTTCCTTTAGTCAACTTCTTCTCTTGGAGGCTAATAACCTAATACAAGTCATTCTCTTGAGTCGACTTGTCTTCTAGGGTTATTAACCAATTAATTACGGTTTCTTCTTTCTTCCCAGAATATTCTATTCTTGTCAGGTTTACACCTGGAGGTAAATACCTCCTGTAGCTACCATAATATCAACATCCTCTTCCCCTCTTCAGCCTATATAAACAGAGGTCGAACCCTCTCTTCAACACATTTTTCATATGCAGGTTAAGGGTGAAGCAATAGAGGCACATATCAGTGATAAAGAGGCAACATACTAAAGCATCATATAAGTGTTGTATATCAACAATAAAGGCAACATACTAGAGGTGTATTTCAGCAAGGTATTTTAGGTCTTTGTCAGGTTAGAGTCGTCTTGGAAAGCTGTTTAAGAGAAGAACATTCATGGTAGATATTTGTAAGTGATCTTACATTATTAATGCAATAAAGTAATATCGTTTGCTAGGGGTTTTCTCCCTGTACAGGGTTTCCCCAGGGTATATGTGTTGTTGATGTGCATGCTTTTACTCATCTACATAGTTATTTCTATTCGATTATGATTCTGTATTGTTGAAGTGCATTAAGTTGGAATCAAAGTGTTGAAAAAAATAAAAGAAGTAATTTGCATAAGAAATCAAGCTCATAATTTAACAACGTCAAAATTTCATATGGTATGAAAAGGTGACATCAATAGACTGTATAGGTGATGTCAGCAAGCCACACAACAGGTTTGCAAGTTGGAAGGGTTTTTTTGAAATTTGCTGAAAGTTGTAATTTTGTTGGAGGATTGTTTTTGTCCTAAAAAATTCTCAATCAGAAAACTTACTGAACATAAATTTGTGTCTCATGTTGCAGGAGTGGGAAAACCCCCCTATGGACTACACTAGGGTTCTAAAGTGCAGCCAGAGCTAACCGTCTAAAGTCTCCTACTTTTAAGAACTATCCCAACAGTACCCCACAATCATACATAAGATGCAAAGTATAGGGATCCTGTAGGATTACCTTAAACCCCACATCTGGTGTTGATATCTTTACGCTTCGTTGTTTCCCAACTACAGATCTCCTCCCAAGGACAACCTGCATTCACCAAAGGACAAACAAGAAACTATGAGCATGCATTCTATATATTGATTAATGGGTTAGATATCATAACAAAATATAAATAAATCATAAAGATTGAATATATCATTTGGCGGGACAAAAAAAGTACTTCTTTATATTAATCTCACAGAGTAACTTACAATATGAAACCGACAACTTCTCCTCAAAATCAATCCTAGGCTCCTCTTCACCAAGCTTGAACTGCTTCCACGTATCTTTCTCCTCTTCAATTCTCTCTACGGAAATGGCAAGGGTTTGCAATTGAGGAAAAAGGGCTAGAATAAGGAATTTTGGCTCAAACTCATAATGTGGTGGCAAATAATTGGGGCAAGGGGGAATACTGAATTGGGAAGAGTTTTTATGCTCTCATGCTTCTTGTAGGAATGGGACCCCAACACCTTCTTTTATATGCCAAAAATATAGTTATTCGGTTGGGTGACCGACTATGGGTGGTCAATTGGTTAGGAAACTACCCAAAAGCCCATATTCCCTTGCAAATTTTTATTTTTTGAAATTTTTGTGAGTATACATGGGTTGTAATGGTGCAGCTAGCGTATGTTCGCGATATGTAGAGGTGCATCAAGTGTGTGTACATGGGAATTCATGGTGCAGGACGCGTACATCTTAAAAAATATGGTTTTTAGAAGAGTTATTCAGTGATGGTTTTGGAAAAAATAGCAAGTAAGATGCCCCGTTGCCAGGCATACATGTATGGTGCAATTTAGGGTTATAACAATTTCCCCCTAATTTGTGAGGTCATAAGAGCATCTGATGGCCAAAATACATTACAAATATTTACCAACATACAAAGCGAGTGAGCCCAGGGATCGGAGTTCGGAAGGTGCCTTCTGCAAAATAATAATTGTCTCACCGAGGCGTGCATACCCATGCTCAGGATGAAATAAAATCATGGATTCCAATCAAATACACTATAGATCCATGTCATACAACTATATAAATTGTACCTGCGATCCATACACAACAGATATACGTCTCAAAATCAAAAGATATACATGTCTAGTATCCATCTTTAAGAAGCCAATGGTGCTTGATGGCTGGAGATGAGGCCTTCAGAGATCGAGCAACAACTTCAATATCTTCAAAACTCGGGTAGGAGTGTACTATGAGTGTACGAATTCACTACCCAGAGGTTTTTGATGGCTTGTCGAGAACATACAAGAGGATCTCGGTGATCAGGCAGAAAAATTCATTGATTTCGAACAAGGACTTGATTGGACTTTTGGAATGGTCGGGCATGAGAACAAGAGACAAACTGCAGAAGGGCCGAATCAAGTTGGGAAAAACTTCCCTTGGAAAAAAGAATGATGAAAGATGAGACTCAGGCAACATGACATTGACATATGTTCACGATGCAGGAGGTAATGCAAACTCTCCATATGTTTGGAAGAATAACCAAATAGAGGAGGACACAACTCTATGTTACAAGAACAACTCCCTAAGGTCATATTAAATTCCAGAGCTTGACAAACAAACAGAAGGATGTGCTTTGTCCAGGGGCGACTCATTGTGTTGCCAACACAATAAAATACTTTTCCCTTCCTCTTTTTGGGGTATATTTGATTTTTTTTGTCTTTTTCAATAGTTCTGGAAATCTTTGAAAAAGAATAAAAGAATGCTACGTTACAAAGGAGGAACAAGTGTCACAATCATACTAGTTCCAAGCACAAGGAACACACTGATGCTCAGAGAAAGGAGACATATGCAGGAAAAGGACACTCAGGAAAATTCCTCCATGGGTCAAGGTGTCAAGACGCAAAGGCAAAGTGCTACAAGGCTTACGTATAACGCATGCTTCAGATGGTTCAGTTGAGATCAACATGGAGTTGGAATTAGGCCAAAAACGCATGGATGCAAATGCGATTAATAAGACACAATGATGACATCCTTCGATGTAATTTTAATGACCCCAGAGAAGGTAAGCTCGACGGTTTTTCACTTTTAGAGTCTTAAAAAGTGTAAAAGAATACTCCACTGGGGTACCTTTTTCAAAAGTAGTCTAGTTGGTTCGAAAAGGGGGTAAACTAGCACCGAAAAGACGTCTATTCAAAACCATTTTAACGAGTGTGACAAAGACAATATCACTCGGAAATATTTTCAATTTTAAAGAGACTGAAAAGAGCTTAGCTATGGACTCACTGCCTTTTTCTAGATTTAGTCTCCTTAGCCCGAAAAAGGTGAAATTTACTGAGGAGAACTCTCCCGACGAGACGAATCTCCCGAGCTATACCTTTTTCCTCCTTAATCTACAGGTCAGAAAAAGGGGTAAAATCATGCCAGTAGATGTTTTTTTGAACCAATTAATGGGTGTGAAGAAACAAGGTCACTCGACGATCTTTTCACTTTTAAGGAGTTTCAAATGAGCTTAATTATGGACTCCATAAAGGATGTTCTTCTGGACCAATTTAAAGAGTGTGAAGAAACAACATCACTCGGCCATATTTTCAATTATAGGGAGTCTGAAAAGAGATTAACTATGGACACTATGGGGGTTCCTTTTTCCTAAATTTAGTCCCTCAGGCCCGAAAAAGGGTTAAACTTATACCTGAGAATACTCTTCTAGAAAACCGAAGTTCCTAGAGTATACCTTTGTTCGTACGATTGACCGTCCGGACTGAAAAAGGGGTAAAATACCGTCGAACAGATGTGCCTTCAAGTTTTAGTTTGTCGAGCATGAAGGGAAACAAGATCGCTCGACAATCTTTTCATGTTTAAAAAGTATGAAAAGGGATTAAAGAAGATTCATCATTGTTTGGGAGTCCCAAGGGTGAGGTAAAGAGTAATGATGAATCATGCAAATGAGGCTCAAACTCGTAATCAGGACAAGACTAACAAGGACTCCCAAACCTAAGGTCATTAACAATGACATCGATGCCAAAAACAAAGAGGATCTAACTAGGGCATCAATGTAGAGGCAGGCTCTACCACTAAATTACGACACTTCTAAAGTAGTAATGAGGGTTCTGTGTCACAACTTGGTGGGATCGATCCTATGGCAAAGAGAAAAAGACAACGAGATGCAGAAAGTGGAGGTGAAATCCTAACTTAGATGCAAAACATTGGAAAAATGACTTTTCACCAAAGGACCTTTAAAAATGACCCAACTCTCAAAAAGTTTCCCAAGACCAAAAGTGAAGTGTATCGTAACATCCCATAAAAAAATCAAGAACCATGCTAAACGATTTTCAATCTAGAAAAAATGACAAAAGGGTCCAAAAAATGACAAAAAGGGGCCAAAAAATCTATAAATAGAAGCTGCTCATTATCACCATTGTAAATTGAGAATTGACCAAAAAGTCAAAAACAACCCTTTGCTAAAAGAGTTGATTCCGGGAACTTTAGAGGATGAAACGAACTTCCACTCGGACCAAGTAAGTACAAACTAGCTCCTCTTTCATTTCCATACTTTCTTTTTTCTTTGATTTTAGTTTTTGGGAGGGCACGCACCTCTAAAAAAGGTTGGCCCTACGTGTACACGGGCAGTCATAGGACAGCCCGCATATGCTTGCATGTATAAAACAGTCTGCCTGCATGCATATGCGACTGTGTCCAATACAACCCGCGTGCACCCTCAAAGATGTGGAAAATTTTAAAAATGCAAGATTTAATCCTCCATGAACTTGTAATTTTACAGGATGTATGTCCACTGGAGAGAGAGGGAGCATGAGGACGTGGATATTTTAGTCGATGAGGACCCCGCAACTATGGCTGCATTGAGACAATGTGGTCTGTGGAAGTTCTTTAGATGTCCGTTTATGAGGGCACAATGCAGGCTGTTGAACACCTTGGTAGATTACTCGCATCCTGATGCTGAGGCATTTATGATCGAGGGGCAGTCGTTGACTCCAATGACTGAAGACCTTTACTTCCTGACTAGTCTCTCGAGGAGAGGTGATCCAATCAACTTACATACTTTTCCCCCCTGGGCCTCACAATATTGAGGAGTTGATTGGACTCCGTTGTGAGGCTGATACTGAGAAAGTAGGTTCTCAGCTGCCGATAAACAAGATCAACAATCTATCATTGAAAGTGATAGTTCTACTCATTAGAAGGATTACTGGATCTGCGGCTTTACATCAGACCTCCTGGGCGCACATGCATTGTGCAGTGCAGTGCTTAAATGCACAATTTCTTTATTGGATTACAACCATGCTAGAATGCATGAAGAGATAGCTCATTGAGTGTCATGGGAGAGAAAACAAAAA
>JASDQU010737887.1:293341-316012 GCA_032191745.1 Picea mariana
AGTTATTCTTCCTTGCTTGAGAAGAATAACTATCCTGATTTATGAGCCTGGACCATTCACCTATCTGGGCCATTGTTTCGACACTAAACAAAGTGCAACCTAGAGAGAATGAGTCTACCCTAGGGAATACCTATCCCTGATTGTTGAACCTGGACCATTCACCTATCTGGGCCATTCCTCCGGCACTAAACAAAGAGAAACCTGGAGAGAATGAATATTCCCTAGGGAATGACTGTCTGGACCATTTCCTAAGGAAATGACTGTCCTGCACCAATCTCCAAAATGTACCATTCTTTGAAACTGCTCACAACTGTGAGCTTCGAAAGAATGACTCTTCGGCGAGGAAGACCAATCTTCTTGACCACTACTGAGAGTGACCGTCAAGAAGAGAGATTGTCCTAGACCATTCCCCCACATTGGCTACAAGGGGAATCACTGTCTATGGTACATCAACAATCCATCGAACCATTTTCATTACGAAAATGACCATTCGATTTGGACCATTTTCTGAACTGGAAAATTCCCGTCCGTCAGAAATCTCAAACTATTTTCTGAACTAAAAAGGAACTGCTCATCCTGGACTATTTTTCGAACTGAAAAATGACTGTCCACAAATCAATAACACATTAGTGCTCCCTCCGAACCTGGGAGTCATCTGTTCCCTTTTCAATAAGGAAGTCATCTCCATGAGCTCCAGTTGTTTCTTGAGTACGAAAACTCTTTCATCTTGGACAAAGGATTTACCAAAATATCTTCTTATCTGCTCATCTGTGGAGATACATATTGGAGAACCACTTCTCTTTTCTGGATTTCATCAAGGAGAATGTAATGCTTGATCTCAATGTACTTCGGTCTTTTTGGAACACTGGTTTTCTTTGATGGATTCATATAACTATGATCATTACAGTATATCATAGTTGAATTCAGCTCTTTTGTTTCCTGCTAGCTCATAACATCGTGGCAAGGCTCAGACTGGAACATATACATGTGTCACTTCTTCTATCATTGTGAGAATTTGTCATGGATTTGCAATCCATCATCCTGGACTTCTGAGTAACCATTCTGATAGAAGGTTTTCACCACACTTCTGTTGTGCATGAGAGGCTTCGCACCAAGTTGTTTGGATCCATACAAAATATTCTTCCGTCTTCATACAAGAGTTTCTTTCTGGTATACCTCAAAGCCTTGAGGTTGCTCTACATACTCTCTTTGTTCAATTATCCTGGAGAAAAATCTTTGCATTCATCTGATGTAAACTCCAACCCATGGATATTGCGGATGATATAATGGCTCATGTAGAGGTATGTCTAGTTTACTGGAACAAACAATCATCATAGTCTTCTCTCTCCATTTGGGAGAACCTCTAGTTCTGGATCTCGCAATGCTTACATTCATAATTCTTCCATACACTGTTCTTCATCAGTTCCTCTGCTTGATTTCTTTTAGTGAGTTTAGATCAGGCTGGTAGTCTTGTGATTCTCGATACAATCACTGGTTGTTCTGGCTTTTCCTTCTTTCTTGGAATCTTCATGTTCTTCCTCATGTTTTTCTTTATCTCTTAGGTCCGTGGAGTTTTCTATAGATTTCATGCCCTGAAGATTCCAACTTCTTTCTTTCATCATCGGATCATGGATGTGGATGGACAACCAGAGATGCTTTAAGGCTTCTTTTCGAAGAGGACTTCTTATAAAGTCAAACTCAATATGTGATGCTTTTCATGGTTGCTACATTTGATGGGTACATTGATAGATAATTTATCATCTTCAATGGATCATATTATTTAGGATTATCTCCCTCCTAATCCTTGCTTCATGCATGAATGCATGCTCTTCTTTTGGAAATATATAATCGGCTCGCAGAGTCCACGCTTCCATCTGCATCCTTATTGCCTTCTGCAAAGTGTCACGAGTCTTTCTCCAATTTCCTCTTGATTGCTGACTTCTTTCTGTCTTTACTTCTTGTAGGTTTCTTCAATATTGATTCTAATTTTGCCTTATCTTGCAGCTGTTACTTATGTAATGAATTGTTACCAGGGGTTGTTGATGTACTTCATCCTTTCATGTGTATTTCCTTGTCTTATAGTCATTGTGATAGCAATCCTTATCTTATTGTTCTTCCATAGGTATAATTTATCTTTGAACATCTTATCTTCTAGAAAATAGATATGCAAGATATGTACATAAACTATGTAAGCATGGTATGTACAAGAAGAATATTGTTACCTTGTCTTAGAAGAAGAAGTTTGTTTTATCCTGCTTGGTATTCTTTGAGGATTCCTTTTCTTTGGAAATTGATGCTTTGTGTGTCTCCTTCTTTTTCTTTAGCTCGGGACAATGATTCTTGTAGTAACCATATTTTCGACATTTGAAGCATTGTATTTTTGACATATCTTTCTCTTGATTTGGCTTCTTCCTTGAGCCAAACATTCTTTTGTTCCTAAAATTCTTGAATCTTGATGTGAAGGCTTGATCATCGTATTTCTTTTGAGGGTTCTCTTTTGCACTAATCCTTGATTCTTCTTGTGCACAACATGTCTAAAGTTATTCAAATGTAGGGTACTCCTTCCTTGTGTTCATGCTTGCGGAAAATGCATCCCATGTCTTAGGAAGACCGTTGAGTACTATATTTACCAGTTCCTTCTCTAAAATGATTTATTCAATAGATTGTAGTTGATATCTTAACTAAGACATTCTCACAAGGTATGATGTTATGTTGTCATCATGATTCATATTCATGTCACAGAGCTCATTCTTCAGACTCATTACTTGTCCAATGTTTCTGACTGAGAAGAGGTTTGTTAGGGAATCGTACATATTCTTAGATGAAACAAGATGGGAGATGTAGGGTATCAAGTGGTCTTTTATAGAATCCACTATGATACTCATGGCATTGATTTCATTTTCTTTGAACTTCTCCATAACTACAACGTTTTACGGTTCCTTCTCTTTTCCTTCTTCAAACTCTGGTTCCACAATCTTTCCTTTCACGATATCCAACACTTTATTCTTGGAAAGGATGATATCAATCCTTTTCTTCCATGCTCTGAAGTTAGAAGCCCCTTCTAACTTGTTTTCTGACTTCATAGAGTAAGTCATGGATGCTTTGACTTGGTCAACCCTAGATTTGAACAAAAACTCAAACTCGATGTCTTAGCTTGCTAAGAGTATTAGGAGATGCGCTAGGCTAGGATGCACTAGTCTATCTGGAAATTAGGTCAATCCCTTCACTTAAGGTGCCTCAACGAGAGGGTTAGGGTTTCGTTGTTGCAGTAAAAACTGGCGGCAACTGCAACTGCAACTGAGCAAATCCTCCCAATCTATCCTCCATCGGTTAGACTGTCCGAAGATAGTGTGGGCCCATAACCTATTAGAATATAATGGATGTGCTCGTTTAACCATAGACAATATAGCAATATTTTCACTCAACCATAATTCGAAGCCACCCCTGAGCACATTAACCTTGACAGAGAATCATTCTGGAAGAAAACCCTAGTCTGGATAGCCAAACAAAGGTGGTGCACATTTCTCCAAGGATAGCACACCAAGAAAGAGTAACTAGAGTTGATCAGAGAGTCCAAACCATAACCAAGAGAGAGTCCAAGCCAAAACCAAAATCTGCTAGTTGCAGCGGCTGCAACATCAACTCTCCTCCAAGCTTGGGCACAAAACTGGCCAACTGCGGTGCGCACAAGTGTTTCTTCTGCAGTTCTGAGAACACTGGCCAGAATGAAGTCTGGCCTCCTATATTTATACTATTTCTGGAAGACTGCCTGGGCCGACTTCCCATTTTGGGTACTAATTCTTTAGTATATAACATTTCCTTTAGTCGACTTCTTCTCTTGGAGGATGATAACCTAATACAAGTCATTCTCTTGAGTCGACTTATCTTCTAGGGTTATTGACCAATTAATTACGGTTTCTTCTTGCTTCCTGGAATATTCTATTCTCGTCAGGTTTACACCTAGAGGTAAATACCTCCTGTAGCTACCATAATATCAACATCCTCTTCCCCTCTTCAGTCTATATAAACAGAGGTCGAACCCTCTCTTCAACACAATTTTCATATGCAGGTTAAGGGTGAAGCAATAGAGGCACATATCAGTGATAAAGAGGCAACATACCAAAGAATCATATCAGTGTGAAAGGGTAGGTGATGCCCTGGCCAGGTTTAGTTCTTCATGATTTAACCCCTCCTCTATACTAGTCTTCTTGTCGGGCCGAGCTATTCTCCTATCTTGGAGGAACTTACTACGATGTCCGTTAGAAAAGTGCATTCGGAATATGCTATATTTTTTGTTTGAACTTTCGTTAAAGGCTTGGTTCCCAATCGTTTTGTCTTAGATGACAGAGTGTCAAGTCCGGGTCTTCCCTTACTCGGGTGGGTAACAGACCTGTCGGGATACTGTTGAACTTGAGAGGATTTCTGTGTTTAAATCAATAGTGCCATTATAATGATTAGGAGTGGCATTCTCATGGATGGAGGCGTTTAATCCTTCTTGTTCATATTTGAAATCCCATATTAATTTTATGTTTAATATTAGTTTATGGTCATTTTACGCAAATTCATTTTCTGTAGTGTTTTGATTAAGACTGGTATCCATCGCTAATGATGGGCCCCTTAATGTGCGAGGGTACCCATCAGGGAGATACAAAATCCTCCTCCCCTTTTGGTCTGGGAGGCGTACGGGATAGCGCGATGGAAGTCGACAAGAACACCTTTACAGTTAACTATTCACTGACCCACTTTCTAAATTATGTTCTCTGATTTAATCATTTTTTTTTTGTTGGATACATTGTAATGTTCCACATTATTTTGTGTAGGTGCAGTCACGCCGAAGCATGGGGACACCCTCTTCACTCCTTCAAGAGGTATTCGGGTTCCAACACAGTGCCCTTCCATCTATTACGAGTTTACATGCAACGATGGTCAAGGCTTTGTCCCATCCCTAATGTTTGAAGATGTTTTTTCCAAGTTTTGTATTCAATTGATACGGGGTACACCCTAATTTTGTATATAAACATTTTGGTACGAAGAAATTTTACACCAATATTGCGCCTGGTTCGACTTGTGATATACATACAGTCGTTCTATTTAAGCAATATGACATTTATGCTTTGAGTATTAAAGCCTGTGTGAAAGGATTTCAATCTGTCACTTTTCGTATGTAATATTTTCCTCGGTATTTCCGAAAAATGATTTGTTATTACAGATATGAAATCTCTAGTTATGTTTCAAAATTGAATCTCATTATTGAGTACATGGTCTCTTCTCA
The DNA here is from genome assembly GCA_032191745.1 of Picea mariana. NCBI lineage: Eukaryota > Viridiplantae > Streptophyta > Pinopsida > Pinales > Pinaceae > Picea > Picea mariana. The sequence continues at coordinate 298,614 of JASDQU010737887.1, forward strand.
ATCTAATTTGGCTAAATAAAGTAGTATTGCCGAAAAACTAGTATAAAAACATCTGCGCCTAAGGGTTTTTTTTCCACCGAGCTTGGGTGATGACTTTCAGATTTCGTTTAAGCTTTGTACACTTGTATTCTTGTTATAGCACTAGTTTTTTGTAGGAGTTGAACCTGAGTCTTATTCCGCCCGTTTGCAATTTTGATTTACGAGTCGGCTGTATGCAATGGTTTCGTTTAAGCTTATGTCTATTGGATTCCATCTAGATTTTGGGGTTTCTTGTATATAAATAGACAGGGAGAAATGTTTATCATTTGAGGTTAAAAGGGATCGGGACTTCCAAAAAATTCGGGTTTATTTTCCTTTCATGTGATTTCCTTACTCCTTTATACTAGATACCATGTAGCATTGTACCTACAACAGAGGTTATATTGTAGATGCGCCTCTAAACCTACGACAGAGAATATACTGTAGATGCACCTTTAAAACCTACGACAGAGGTTATACTATAGATGCGCCTTTGAACCACAGAGTCATTACTAAAGTACCCACACTACCATGCTGATGTACATATACTCAATTTTCTGTAATGGGGTTTTGTTAAGTTTCTGAATTATATTCCTATGTGAATTTTTATATGTATATCTGTCTAGTCCTTTTTCGGATACCTTAGTAAATCAGTCTATTCCAGCGTCATATTATATCATACAAAACACTCATTATATATATACCTATATGATATATTTACACAGCTCGATATACATATCGCTTAATACCCCTGTGTTAAGGAGTATATTTACCTTTGAAACTGGATTGGTATTCTCATTAGAGGAGGCTCATTGTATACTATAAACATCTACAGGAAATGAAATCTGCCACAACTATTGGTGTGCGTGGCTTCAAGTATTTATGAAAACAATTTTATTTTATTTTTTTCATTTACTTAACAGAACTAAGAAGATAACTGTAGTCTATAATCTATTATGGAATTAGTAACTACTACAGAATTCATTTTGTGGTTTGGTACATTCCAATATCTTAGTAATTGCTCAGCATCATATCTAAATAAATGAGTCCATTTCCATCCAACGACTATGAAGTAAAATGATAGATCTTTCCACCACATCCATCAACCAGAATTCATACATAGAAGTAAATAGATTGCACACATGAAATTTGACTAGGATAAGGTAGAGTTACATATCTGAGACAAATTTGTGGGAAGACAAAGGGAACAACCACGTTCCTCCCAACCGTAGAATAGGGCAGCCAATCTACTTGCCCGATTCACCCCCTAGCCTGACCATGAGTCCATGAGGGCGGATTGGAATTTCCTCTCCAGCAATGTCCTTCAATTCCAGTAGTATCTCCCTTGCCTCACACTCACACAGTAGTGCTCATAACAGTAAGAAAACAGAGAATAAAATTCATAGTCCTCCTTCCCAGCATACTTGGCAGCGTCCTGCCTCCTCACATATGCTATTTATTAATTTGCCTAGGACTTTTCCCTCCCATGGGTAATTTTCGCAGCTTTCTAAATCACTGATTTTCCACTTGTAACAATCAACCCAGAGTTAATTCCAATGTGTTCCCCACTCATGGAGTCATGGTCAGCAAAATTTAACATGGATGTTCCATTTGTCCTCCTGCAATCAATATAAAATATTATGTTTTCATACAAGTGTCATAGTCAAATAGTTAGTTGGGTCAAATCAGGTTTCTGCCCAATAGTTATAATGATTAATTACAATCATCAAATTTGAAATTCATAATTTCCATAAATGGCAAAAAATTTCCAATTTGAATTTACTAAAAATGGAATGAATTTCCAACTGATAAGAATTATTGTATTATTTTTTTGGGACATCACATCCTTTCCCCCTTCAGTAAAACACTGTCCTCAGTGTTCGTTCTTTTCCTGGAACAGGATTGGATGAGATTTCCACAAATCTCCCTCCAACTCCCAAGTGGCCTCCTCAGGACTAAAGTGCTTCCATTGCACATTTACCTGAGCGACGGCTCTGTTCCGAAGTGCTATTTCTCTCCGATCCAGAATGTGCAGGGGTTCCACCTGGAACTTGCCTTCGCATTCCACCTGCACCAAGTTCCAATCAATCATATGAGTAGGGTCATGAATATACTTTTCAACAAGGAAATATGAAAAACATTATGAATTTTTAGATTAGCCGAGAGTGCAAGTTGGTATGCTACGGGTCCAATTCGAGCTAGTATCTTGAAGGGTCCACAAAACCTGGGTGCCATATTGGCACAGTTTCCTAACTTCAACGAACTTCTTCGAGCTTTGACCTTTAAATAAACATGGTCTCCCACTTGGAATTCCAAGTGTCTTCTTTTCTAATCTGCATAGCTTTTCTGTCTATCTTGTGCTTCTTTCAAATTCTGTTGTACTTTCCTTACCGTGTTTTCCATTTCTTGGAGCATCTCCAGTCCCACCATGAGTCTGTCAACCAAGTTATCCCAACTAATTGGAGTCGTACATTTTCTGTCATACAGTATTTCGAAAGGGCTCAATTTAGCCGAAGTCTGGTATCCATTGTTATATGCAAATCCTACCAAGTGTAGATAGTCCTCCCACTTTTTCGGTTTTGTTCTTACGTACATGCGGAGCATATCCTCTACGATTTGGTTTTTCCTTTCGATCTGTCCATCCGTTTGTGAGTGATAACTCATACTGATATTCAAGTTAGTATTTAGCCATGTAAACAATTCCTTCCAAAAGGCGGATGTGAATTTTACATCTCTATCTGAAATCACCAATTTAGGAATACCATGCAGTCTAAAAATTTCTTTCATGAATATTTCAACAATTTTTATAGCTTTAAAAGTAGACTTCACAGGAATAAAGTGTGCAGACTTACTGAGTTTATCGATTACCACCATAATAGAATCGTTATGTTTCTGATTTTTAGGCAAACCTGTTACAAAATCCAGCGATATGGTCTCCCACTTCCATTTTGGTACGGGTAATGGTTGTAATAGGCCGACTGGATGTTGGTGTTCGGCCTTAACCTGCTGACAATATTGGCACCTAGCCAAGTATTTTGTTGTTTCTCCCTTCATATTAGGCCAATAAAATAGTTTCCTAAGTGATGTTATCGTTTTCTGGTAACCTGGGTGGCTAGAATATGGTTTCTTATGTACTTCGTCCAAGATTGTTAATTTTAACTTTGCTGAATCTGGTATGTAAAGTCTGTTTTTAAATCTTAGCAGTCCCTTCTCGTTGATACTTAGATCTAGTTTCTCTGAGTTTGCGATATTGTTCGGTATTTCTATCATTATTTTCGTATAGTTTTCATCATCAATACCTGCCGTCCTTATTCTTCCTTCCAGATCACTTTCTGCCCTGCTAACATTCATCTCAAATAACCCATGGACTCTTCTACTTAAAGCATCTGCTACTTTATTTTCCTTGCCCTTGATATGTCTGACCTTGAAGTCGAATTCACTCAAGAAGGCTAACCACCTTGCTTGCCTTGTGTTAAGATTTGGTTGGTTAAACAAATATTTCACCCTGCTATTGTCCGTTAATAATAGGAATCTTATGCCCATTATGTAGTGTCGCCACATATTTAAGGTGTGTATTACCGCTGCTAATTCATGAGTGACATAATGTCGCTTGTGTTCCTTCAATTTCTGGGACTCATAACAAATAACATGTCCTTCCTAGGTTAGGACACCACCTAGTCCTTCTTTACTTGCATCAACACATATGGTGAAGTCTTTATCTGGATCTATTACTTTCAATATGGGTGCCATTGTCAATAACTCCTTTAGTTTGCTGAAGCTGTCTTGACATTTCTCCGACCAGTTAAACCTGGTCCCTTTCTTTTGTAATGATGTGATAGGGTAGGCTATCTTGGAAAACCCTTCTATAAACCTGCAGTAATATCCAGTGATTCCCATGAACGACCATATATCAGCTACATATTTAGGTACTGGCCATTCCCTAATGGCTTTCATCTTTTTTGGGTCTACGACAATGCCCTCTACTGAAATTATATGTCCAAGATATTGTATTTCTTTCTGATAGAAGTCACACTTGTCGAAATTGGCATACAGTTTGTGCTTCCTTAATGTTTACATCACTATTCTTAAGTGTTCCTCATGTTCCTCCTCCATCTTTGAATAGACTAGGATATCGTCGATGAATACTACCATGAACTTGTCCAAGTACTCACTGAAAATATTGTTCATTAGGCACATAAACGTGGCTGGGGCATTAGTGAGTCCAAAAGGTATGACTACAAACTTGTAGTGTCCATATCTTGTCTAAAATGTTTTTTTGTTTATGTCCTCGTCTTTTATCTGAACTTGATGATAATCGGATCGTAACTCCAATTTTGAAAAGATCTTGGCCCCCCCTACTTGATCGAATAGATCATTTATCCTGGGTAAGGGGTATTTATTCTTAATAGTCATTTTGTTCAGTTGTCTATAATCGATACACAATCTTAGAGTACCGTCCTTCTTTTTCACAAAGAGGACTGGTGCTCCCCACGGTGAGACACTCGGTCTGATGTACTCCTTGTCCAACAATTCCTGTAATTGTATTTTTAGTTCTGTCAGTTCTGGTAGACTCATCCAGTAAGGTGCCTTTGATATAGGGGTAGAACCGGGTAACATATCTATGGAGAAGTATATTTCCCTTCTAGGGGGTAATTCTGGTATCTCATCCACAAACATGTCACTAAAATCACATAGGACAACAAAGTCTTCTAATTTTGGCTTATCATATTTTCCTAGCAGATTCGTTACCTGGATGGCATAAACTTGACATCCCTTCCTCATACATTTCTTGAGTTGCATTGCTAAAACTTGTCTAACTGATACCGGTTTTGGTATACCTTGGGTTGTTCTAACAGTGCCAAAATTGTCCTCATAGCTAAGTATCTTTGTATAGCAATCTAGTACTGCTTTGTGTTGTTCCAACCAATCCATCCCAATAATCATATTGTAAGATCCTAGTGGTAGGATGTTCAGATGAGTCTTTATATTTTGACCATCTAAGCTGAACTCAAAATCTGGAACAAACTCAACTACCTTTCTTTTAGTACCAGTCACTAATTGTACAAGCCAAGATTTTGTGTGCTTCAGTTTCTTAAGTTTGTTTGACTCTGCCACATTAGGTGTAATATAACTTAACGTAGCTCCAGGGTCAATTAAAACAGATATTCGAGTGTCAATGATTTTACCTTCAATTTCCACCACCGAGGATTGGTGGTCAGCTTGTCGACCATCTATGGTTGCATTTATCTGATGTAGGCTTCTGCCCACATCCCCCACTATCAAGGCTTCCTGCAGATTATACACAACAGTTCTGTTTGTTGAACTCAAACGCGGACAATTCCTCCTTAGATGAGGCTCTCCGCATTCCCAACACTTTAATGGCTCATAGAGATTGTCTCCAAACTTCTTCATCCCCAGGTTTACTGGTTTACCACTGCCTTGCGTATTTGAATGGTTGGAGTGAAAATCCTTTCTCAGAAAACCTTTTGTTGTATTTTGATAAGGAGCTGGCTGGTACCCCTTCTTCTACTGGTTCATTCACTCTTGTTTCTTATCCTTCCATGTTTTGGGAAATTCTACCCGTTGTTTATACTGATTGTAGCACATTCATGCCTTCCTAAATACTTCGCTCAAAGATTTGGGGTTGTCAAACTCAATTCTGTCCTTGTAGGACTGTGGTAGACAGCTTAGAAATCATTGAATTTTTACTTTATCCTCACGCATGTACGGTATGAACCTTAACAGCTCCAAAACTTTGTTTATAAGGTCCTCCATTGTCATTTGTCCAAGTCGTAACTCGTAGAACTCTTTTTTCTTCCTTTCATAGTAACTTTCTGAAAGGTATTGTTTTTTGAAATACTTTTTAAAGTTAGACCATTCCAACTATTTTTCCTTTAGGCCCTTGGCCAATTTCAGGTCCTGCCACCAAATGTTGGCCTTCCCTTTCAGATTGTAGATGGCCATTCTGACCTCCATGTTGTTGGAATAGTTGTAGATCTGGAAGTATTTTTTGATGTCCAACAGCCATACTTCAGCTTCCTCTCCTGTCTTGGATTCTCCATCAAAGGTAGCTAGTTTTATCTTTTTAAATTCTCCTTCGAGGTGGTCAACTTGTTTTCTTTTTCTGTCAGATTTAGTTTTTTCTTCAGCTGAGGGTGTTCCTTCTGACGAACTATCTCCTTTTTCTGTTTTCGTCCCTGAGTTCTTGGAGGCCCTTTTGTTGACTTCTTCCTCGTAGTTATCGTCCTTTGGGCTTTTCTTGGTAACTATACTGCGTAGCAGGACTTCATTTAGCTCTTGATGTTCCTGTTGTGCCTATTTCAATTTTTCATTGTCCGCTTTGAAAATCTGTAATTCAACAATAAGGTTCCTCATTGTAATTTGGTCCTTCGTGTGTCTCCTTCTTTTTCTTTAGCTTGAGACACTGATTCTTATAGTAACCATATTTTCGACATTTGAAGCATTATATTTTTGACATATATTTCTCTTGATTTGGCTTCTTCCTTGAGCCAAACATTCTTTTGTTCCTAAAAATCTTGAATCTTGATGTGAAGGCTTGATCATCGTATTTCTTTTGAGGTTTCTCTTTTTCACTAATCCTTGATTCTTCTTGTGCACAACAAGTCTAAAGTTATTCAAATGTAGGGTACTCTTTCCTTGTGTTCATGCTTGCGGAAAATGCATCCCATGTCTTGGGAAGACCGTTGAGTACTATATTTACCAGTTCCTTCTCTAAAACAATTTATTCAATAGATTGTAGTTGATATCTTAACTGAGACATTCTCACAAGGTATGATGTTATGCTATCATCATGATTCATATTCATGTCACAGATCTCATTCTTCAGACTCATTACTTGTCCAATATTTCTGACTGGGAAGAGGTTTGTTAGGGAATCATACATATTCTTAGATGAAACAAGATGGGAGATGTAGGGTATCAAGTGGTCTTTTATAAAATCCACTATGATACTCATGGCATTGATTTCATTGTCTTTGAACTTCTCCATAACTACAATGTTCTACGGTTCCTTCTCTTTTCCTTCTTCAAACTCTGGTTCCACAATCTTTCCTTTCACGATATCCAACACTTTATTCTTGGAAAGCATGATATCAATCCTTTTCTTCCATGCTATAAAATTAGAAACCCCTTCTAACTTGTTTTCTGACTTCATAGAGTAAGTCATGGATGCTTTGACTTGGTCAACCCTAGATTTGAACAAAAACTCAAACTTGATGTCGTAGCTTGCTGAGAGTATTAGGAGATGTGCTAGGCTAGGACACACTAGTCTATCCAGAAATTAGGTCAATCCATTCACTTAAGGTGCCTCAACGAGAGGGTTAGGGTTTCGTTGTTGCAGCAAAAACTGGCGGCAACTGCAACTGCAACTGAGAAAATCCTCCCAATCTATCTTCCATTGGTTAGACTGTCCGAAGATAGTGTGGGACCATAACCTGTTAGAATATAATGGATGTGCTCATTTAACCATAGACAATATAGCAATATTTTCACCCAACCATAATTTGAAGCCACCCCTGAGCACATTGACCTTGACAGAGAATCATTCCGGAAGCAAACCTTAGGCTGGATAGCCAAACAAAGGTGGTGCACATTTATCCAAGGATAGCACACCAAGCAAGAGTAACTAGAGTTGATCAGAGAGTCCAAACCATAACCAAGAGAGAGTCCAAGCCAAAACCAAAATCTTCTAGTTGCAGTAGCTGCAACATCAACTCTCCTCCAAACTTGTGCACAAAACTGGTCAACTGTGGTGCGCACAAGTGTTGCTTCTGCAGTTCTGAGAATACTGGCCAGAATGAAGACTGGCCTCCTGTATTTATACTATTTCTGGAAGACTGCCTGGGCCAACTTCCCATTTTGGGTACTAATTCTTTAGTATATAACATTTCCTTTAGTCGACTTCTTCTCTTGGAGGCTAATAACCTAATACAAGTCATTCTCTTGAGTCGACTTGTATTCTAGGGTTATTAACCAATTAATTATGATTTCTTCTTGCTTCCTGGAATATTCTATTCTTGTCAGGTTTACACTTGGAGGTAAATACCTCCTATAGCTACCATAATATCAACATCCTCTTCCCCTCTTCAACCTATATAAACAGAGGTCGAACCCTCTCTTCAACACAATTTTCATATGCAGGTTAAGGGTGAAGCAATAGAGGCAAATATTAGTGATAAAGAGGCAACATACCAAAGAAGCATATCAGTGTTGTATATCAACAATAGAGGCAACATATTAGAGGTGCATTTCAGCAAGGTCTTTTAGGTCTTTGTCAGGTCAAATTCATCTTGGAAAGCTCTTTAAGAGAAGAACATTCATGGTGGATATTTGTAAGTGATCTTACATTATTAATGCAACAAAGGAATATCATTTGTTGGGGGTTTTCTCCCTGTACAGGGTTTCCCCAAGGTATATGTGTTGTTGATGTGCATGCTTACTCATCTACATAGTTATTTCTATTCGATTATGATTATGTATTGTTGAAGTGCATTAAGCTGGAATCAAAGTTGTAATGTACCTCAAAATTCACACACAAAAAAAAATTAATTGGGAACATGTACAACAGTCTTATTGCCCTTTACTCCTCTTAAACATAAAGTCACCACTTCCTGTTTCGGTATTAAGTTATATAAGATCATAGGTTCTTATCTAGGGATATCATATTTCATTGCAACTTATTAATATCTACTGTTTCGTTTTCCCAAAACCACCTTATGTTAAGGAGATGTAACTACTTAGAGTCTCTTTCATACGAATGCGAGGGTTAAAAATGTAAGGCCTTATGATGCCAATTCCGATATCTATATCATTATAGGATATACAAGGAGGTTAACATTATTCAGAAACAAAATTTTATTTGGGTTTAAACAAAAATCGGACATTAAACTTGCACCTTGAATATAAATTGCGCAGAGGTTAACTTGTGAAGGTTATGGTTATAATTGTGTTAACACATCTACTCGTTAGGTAATGACAAGGGCTATCCACCTCAGATGGTTAATGCAAAGGTAGTTGGGTTTAACATAAATGGTGTAGCAAGTTACCCATCCAATTACCTCGCTATTAATACTCTGAACAACCGATACAGGCTGGAACCCTCATGCCTTAAAATCCTATCAGCAACATTTAAATCACCTGGGATATGTCTGTACGATCAGATATCGACTAGCGTGCCCTAATGAGATGTCGACACATACCCTATATTCACATGCCCAGGTACGAAGACCCCATCCCCTTTACTCCTTGCGAAAGGTTACTCCCGCACTTTCACTTTCATTCTGGTTTTGGTTTCGTGCGGAAGGAAACACCATCTCAGTCCATTTTTTGTTTGCATTCTGGTTTTGGTTTAATGAAGGAGGACAGAACATCTCAGACCATTCTTTTGTTTTTCTTAAGCATCGTGGATACAAGTTTAGGATTCGGCCCTTGTACCAAATGGGTGAAGATCTTGGGTGGAACTTCTCGACAGCAGCTCTGCATGGGGGTAAGTTTACCCTTGACTATTCTTTTCCTTTACGCATTTGGGTCTTTCTATCTTGTTAGGTAGGTCTCTACATGCTCCTGGTCTTAGTCTGTTCTTCAGTAGTATTCTTCGAGGTTAATGTGAAAGGGTAGGTGATGCCCTGGCCAGGTTTAGTTCTTCATGATTTAACCCCTCCTCTGTACTAGTGTTCCTGTCGGGCTGAGCTATTCTCCTTTCTTGGAGGAACTTACTACGATGTCCGTTAGAAAAGTGCATTCGGAATATGCTATATTTTTTGTTTGAACTTTTGTTAAAGGCCCGGTTCCCAATCGTTTTGTCTTAGATGACAGAGTGTCAAGTCCGGGTCTTCCCTTACTTGGCTGCGTAACAGACCTGTCGGCCTACTGTTGAACTTGAGAGGATTTCTGTGTTTAAATCACTAGTGCCATTATAATTATTAGGAGTGGCGCTCTCATGGACGGAGGCATTTAATCCTTCCTTTTCATATTTGAAATGTCATATTAATTTTATGTTTAATATTATTTTATGGTCATTTTACGCAAATTCATTTTCTGTAGTGTTTTGATTAAGACTGGTATCCATCGCTAATGATGGGCCCCTTAATGTGCGAGGGTACCCATCAGGGAGACACAAACTCCTCCTCCCCTTTCAGTCTGGGAGGCATACGGGATAGCGCGATGGAAGTCGGCAAGAACACCTTTACAGTTAAGTATTCACCGGCCCACTTTTTAAATTATGTTTTGTGATTTAGTCATTTTTTTTTTGTTGGATACATTGTAATGCTCCACATTATTTTGTGTAGGTGCAGTCACTCCGAAGCATGGGGATGCGCTCTTCACTCCTTCAAGAGGTATCCGGGTTCCAACACAGTGCCCTTCCGTCTATTACGAGTTTACATGCAACGATGGTCAAGGCTTTGTCCCATCCCTAATGTTTGAAGATATTTGTTCCAAGTTCTGTATTCAGTTGATACGGGGTATGCCCTGATTTTGTATATAAACATTTTGTTATGAAGAAATTTTACGCCAAGCTTGCACCTGGTTGGACTTGTGATATACATATAGTCGTTCTATTTAAGCAATATGACATTTATGCTTTGAATATTATTTCCTGTGTGAAAGGATTTCAATCTGTCACTTTTCGTATGTAATATTTTCCTCGGTATTTCCAAAAAATGATTTGCTATTACAGATATGAAATCTCTAGTTATGTTCCAGAATTGAATCTCATTATTGAATACATGGTCTCTTCTCAATCTGATTCAGCTAAATAAAGTAGTACTGCCGAAAAACTAGTATAAAAACATCTACGCCTGAGGGTTTTGTTTCCACCGAGCTTGGGTGATGACTTTCAGATTTCGTTTAAGCTTTGTACACTTGTATTCTTGTTATAGCACTAGTTTTTGGTAGGAGTTGAACCTGAGTCTTATTCTGCCCATTTGCAATTTTGATTTACGAGTCGGTTGTATGCAATGGTTTCGTGTAAGCTTATGTATGTGGGATTCCATCCAGATTTTGGGCTTTCTTGTATATAAATCGACAGGGAGAAATGTTTATCATTTGAGGTTAAAAGGGATCAGGACTTCTAGAAAATTCGGGTTTATTTTCCTTTCATGTGATTTCCTTACTCCTTTATACTAGATACCCTATAGCATTGTACCTATGACAGAGGTTATACTGTAGATGTGCCTCTAAACCTATGACAGAGGTTATACTGTAGATGCGCCTTTAAAACCTACGATAGAGGTTATACTGTAGATGCGCCTTTGAACTACAGAGTCATTACTAAAGTACCCACACTACCATGTTGATGTACATATACTCAATTTTCTGTAATGGGGTTTTGGTAAGTTTCTGAATTATATTCCTATGTGAATGTTTATATGTATATCTATCTAGTTCTTTTTCAGATACCTTAGTAAATCAGTCTATTCCAACGTCATATTATATCATACAGAACACTCATTATATATGTACCTATATGATATATTTACACAGCTCGATATACATATCGCTTAATACCCCTGTGTTAAGGAGTATATTTACCTTTGAAACTGGATTGGTATTCTCATTAGAGGAGGCTCATTGTATACTATAAACATCTACAAGAAATGAAATCTGCCACAGCTATTGGTGTGAGTGGCTTCAAGTATTTATGCAAACAATTTATTTATTTATTTTCATTTACTTAACAGAACTAAGAAGATAATTGTAGTCTGTAATCTATTATGGAATTAGTAACTACTACAGAATTTGTTTTGTGGTTTGGTACATTCCAATCTCTTAGTAATTACTCAGCATCATATCTAAATAAATGAGTCCATTTCCAGCCAACGACTATGAAGTAAAATGATAGATCTTTCCACCACAGCCATCAACCAGAATTCATACATAGAAGTAAATAGATTGCACACATGACATTTGACTAGGATAAGGTAGAGTTACATATCTGAGCCAAATTTTTGGGAAGACAAAGGGAACAACCACGTTCCTCCCAATCGTAGAATAGGGTAGCCAATCTACTTGCCCGATTCACCCCGTAGCCTGACCATGAGTCTATGAGGGCGAATTGGAATTTCCTCTCCAACAATGTCCTTCAATTCCAGCAGTATCTCCCTTGCCTCACACTCACACAGTAGTGCTCATAATAGCAAGAAAACAGAGAATAAAATTCATAGTCCTCCTTCCCAGCATACTTGGCAGCGTCCTGCCTCCTCACATATGCTATTTATTAATTTGCCTAGGACTTTTCCCTCCCATGGGTAATTTTCGAAGCTTTCTAAATCACTGATTTGCCACTTGTAACAATCAGCCCAGAGTTAATTCCAATGTGTTCCCCACTCATGGAGTCATGGTCAGCTAAATTTAACATGGTTGTTCCGTTGTCCTCCTACAATCAATATAAAATATTATGTTTTCATACAAGTGTCATAGTCAAATAGTTAGTTGGGTCAAATCGGGGTTCTGCCCAACAGTCATAATAATTAATTACAATCATCAAATTTGAAATGCAGAATTTCCATAAATGGCAAAAAAATTCCAATTCGAATTTACTAAAAACGAAATAAATTTCCAGCATATAAGAATTATTTTAATATTTTTTGGGGACATCACATCCTTTCCCCCTTCAGTAAAACACTGTCCTCAGTGTTCGTTCCTTTCCTAGAATAGGATTGGATGAGATTTCCACAAATCTCCCTCCAACTCCCAAGTGGCCTCCTCAAGACTAAAGTGCTTCCATTGCACCTTTACCTGAGCGACAGCTCTGTTTCGAAGTGTTATTTCTCTCCAGTCTAGAATGCACAGGGGTTCCACCTAGAACTTGCCTTCGGGTTCTACCTGCACCAAGTTCCAATCAATCATATGAGTAGGGTCATGAATATACTTTTCAACAAGGAAATATGAAAAACATTATGAATTTTCAAATTAGCCAAGAGTGCAAGTTGGTATGCTACAGGTCCAATTCGAGCTAGTATCTCGAAGGGTCCACAAAACCTGGGTGCCAGCTTGGCACAATTTCCTAACTTCAACGAACTTCTTCGAGCTTTGACCTTTAAATAAACATGGTCTCCCACTTGGAATTCCAAGTGTCTTCTTTTCTGATCTGCATAGCTTTTATGTCTATCATGTGCTTCTTTCAAATTTTGTTGTACCTTCCTTACCATGTTTTCCATTTCTTGGAGCATCTCCGGTTCCACCATGAGTCTGCTAGTCGGGTTATCCCAGCTAATTGGAGTCGTACATTTTTTCTCGTACAGTATTTCGAAATGGCTCAATTTAGCGGAAGTCTGGTATCCATTGTTATATGCAAATTCTACCAAGTGTAGATAGTCTTCCCACTTGTTCGGTTTTGTTCTTACGTACATGCAGAGCATATCCTCCATGGTTTGATTTGTCCTTTCAGTCTGTCCATCTATTTGCAAGTGATAACTCGTACTGAAATTCAATTTAGTATTTAGCCCTGTAAACAATTCCTTCCAAAAGGCGGATGTGAATTTTACATCTCCATCTGAAATCACCAATTTAGGAATACCATGTAGTCTAAAAATTTCTTTCATGAATATTTCAGCAATTTTTATAGCTTTAAAAGTAGACTTCATAGGAATAAAGTGTTCAGACTTACTGAGTTTATCGATTACCACCATAATAGAATCGTTATGTTTCTGAGTTTTAGGCAAACCTGTTATAAAATCCAGCGATATGGTCTTCCACTTCCATTCTGGTATGGGTAATGGTTGTAATAGGTTGGCTCGATGTTGGTGTTCAGCCTTAACCTGCTGACAATCTTGGCGCCTAGCCAACTATTCTGTTGTTTCGCCCTTCATATTAGGCCAATAAAATAGTTTCCTAAGTGTTGTTATCGTTTTCTGGTAACCTGGGTGGCCAGAATATGCTTTCTTATGCACTTTGTCCAAGATTTTTAATTTTAACTCTGTTGAATCTGGTATGTAAAGTCTGTTTTTAAATCGTAGGAGTCCCTTCTCGTCGATACTTAGATCTAGTTTCTCTGAGTTCGCGGTATTGTTCAGTATTTCTATCATTATTTTCGTATAGTTTTCATCATCAATACCTGTCGTCCTTATTCTTCCTTCTAGATCACTTTCTACCCTGCTAACATTCATCTCAAATAACCCATGGACTCTTCTACTTAAGGCATCTGCTACTTTATTTTCCTTTCTCTTGATATGTCTGACCTCGAAGTCGAATTCGCTCAAGAAGGCTAACCACCTTGCTTGCCTTGCATTAAGATCTGGTTGGTTAAACAGATATTTCACCTTGCTATTGTCCGTTAATAATAGGAATCTTCTGCCCATTATGTATTGTCGCCACATATTTAAGGCGTGTATTACCGCTGCTAATTCTAAGTCATGAGTGACATAATTTCACTTGCGTTCCTTCAATTTATGGGACTCATAACAAATAACATGTCCTTCCTGGGTTAGGACACCACCTAGTCCTTCTTTACTTGCATCAACACATACGGTAAAGTCTTTATTTGGATCTGCTACTTTCAATATGGGTGCCATTGTCAATAACTCCTTTAGTTTGTTGAAGTTGTCTTGACATTTCTCCAACCAGTTAAACCTGGTCCCTTTCTTTTATAATGATGTGATAGGGTAGGCTATCTTGGAAAACCCGTCTATAAACTTGCGGTAATATCCGGTGATTCCCATGAACGACCATATATCCGCTACATCTTTAGGTACCGGCCATTCCCTAATGGATTTCGTCTTTTCTGGGTCTACGACAATGCCCTCTACTGAAATTATATGTCCAAGATATTGTATTTCTTTCTGATAGAAGTCACACTTGTCGAAATTGGCATACAGTTTGTGCTTCCTTAACGTTTGCAACACTATTCTTAAGTGTTCCTCATGTTCCTCCTCCGTCTTTGAATAGACTAGGATATCGTCGATAAATACTACCAAGAACTTGTCCAAGTACTCACTGAAAATACTGTTCATTAGGCACATAAATGTGGCTGGGGCGTTAGTGAGTCTGAAAGGTATGACTAAAAACTCAGTGTCCATATCTTGTCTGAAATGTTGTTTTGTTTATGTCCTTGTCTTTTATCCGAACTTGATGATAATCGGATCGTAAATCTAATTTTGAAAATATCTTGGCCCCCCCTACTTGATCGAACAGATCATTTATCCTGGGTAAGGGGTATTTATTCTTAATAGTCATTTTGTTCAGTTGTCTATAATCGATACACAATCTTAGAGTATCGTCCTTCTTTTTCACAAAGAGGACTGGTGCTCCCCACGGTGAGACACTCGGTCTGATGTACTCCTTGTCCAACAATTCCTGTAATTGTATTTTTAGTTCTGTCAGTTCTAGTAGACTCATCCAGTAAGGCGCCTTTGATATAGGGGTAGAACCGGGTAACATATCTATGGAGAAGTATATTTCCCTTCTAGGGGTAATTCTGGTATCTCATCCACAAACATGTCTCTAAAATCACGTAGGACAACAAAGTCTTCTAATTTTGGCTTATCATCTTTTCCTAGCAGATTCGTTACCTGGATGGCATAAACTTGACATCCCTTCCTCATACATTTCTTGAGTTGCATTGCTGAAACTTGTCTGACTGATACCGGTTTTGGTATACCTTGGGTTGTTCTAACAGTGCCAAAATAGTCCTCATAGCTAAGTATCTTTGTATAGCAATCTAGTACTGCTTTGTGTTGTTCCAACCAATTAATCCCGATAATCATATCGTAAGATCCTAGTGGTAGGATGTTCAGATGAGTCTTTATATTTTGACCATCTAAGCTGAACTCAAAATCCGAAACAAACTCAACTACCTTTCTTTTAGTACTAGTCACTGTACAAGCCAAGATTTTGCATGCTTCAGTTTCTTAAGTTTGTTTGACTCTGCCACATTAGGTGTAATATAACTTAGCGTAGCTCCAGGGTCAATTAAAACAGAGATTCGAGTGTCATTGATTTTACCTTCAATTTCCACCACCGAGGATTGGTGGTCAGCTTGTCATCCATCTATGGCTGCATTTATCTGATGTAGGCTTCTGCCCACATCCCCCACTGTTGAGGCTTCTTGCAGATTATGAACAACAGTTATGTTTGTTGAACTCAAACATGGACAGTTCCTCCTTAGATGAGGCTCTCCACATTCCCAATACCTTAATGGCTCGCAGGGGTTGTCTCCAAACTTCTATATCCCCAAGTTTACTGGTTTACCACTGCCTTGCGTATTTGAATGGTTGGAGTGAAAATCCTTTCTCGAAAAACCTTTTGTTCTATTCTGATAAGGAGCTGGTTGGTACCCCTTCTTCCGCTGGTTCATTCGCTCTTGTTTCTTATCCTTCCATGTTTTGGGAAATTCTACCTGTTTTTTATACTGATCGTAGCACATTCATGCCTTCCTGAATACTTCGCTCAAAGATTTGGGGTTTTCAAACTCAATTATGTCCTTGTAGGACTATGGTAGACAGCTTAGAAATCGCTGAATTTTTACTTTATCCTCACGGATGTATGGTACGAACCTTAATAGCTCCAAAAATTTGTTTATAAGGTCCTCCATTGTCATCTGTCCAAGTCCTAACTCGTAGAACTCTTTTGTCTTCCTTTCATAGTAAATTTTCGAAAGGTATTGTTTTTTGAAATACTTTTTAAAGTCAGACCATTCCAACTATTTTTCCTTTAGGCCCTTGGCCAATTTCAGGTCCTGCCACCAAATGTTGGCCTTCCCTTTCAGATTGTAGATGGCCATTCTGACCTTCATGTTGCTGGAATAGTTGTAGATCTGGAAGTATTTTTTGATGTCCAACAACCATGCTTCAGCTTCCTCTCCCGTCTTGGATTCTCCATCAAAGGTAGCTGGTTTAATCTTTTTAAATTCTCCTTCGAGGTGGTCTACTTGTTTTCTTTTTCTGTCAGATTTAGTTTTTTCTTCAGCTGAGGGTGTTCCTTCTGATGAACTATCTCCTTTTTCTGTTTCCATCCCTGAGTTCTTGGAGGCCCTTTTGCTGACTTCTTCCTCGTGGTTATCGTCCTTTGGGATTTTCTTGGTAACTATACTGCGTAGCAGGACTTCATTTATCTCTTGCTATTCCTGTTGTGCCTTTTTCAATTTTTCATTGTCCGCTTTGAAAATCTATAATTCAACAATAAGGTTCCTCATTGTTTCTAATACTTCTGTGGGTGAACTTCCATCACTGTTCTGTCTTGGATCTCCAGGGGGTCCTTGCTATGGGTTTTCTCCCATCCTGACTTCTGCATCCTGCTGAGCTGCCATAATGAACACAAAATAGAAACAACTTTCTGTTTGTAACCATACAAACTTTATTAGTTTTACATAAATCGGAATATATATATATATATATATATATATATATATATATATATATATATAT
>JASDQU010737887.1:345251-365804 GCA_032191745.1 Picea mariana
CCCCAAGCTCAACATTCTCTGCAAATAATTTTGTCTCGAAATCTGAGAGGATCTCCTTGTACCCTATCATGTGCTTTGATGCACCACTGTCTACTAACCAAGTTTTCAACCCCGTGAAAACTGAACTGGATAAGGCATAAAGCAAGTAATATTCTTTTATATTTTCTTTCTCATTAGAAGGACTTTTTTTATTTCTTTTGGATTCATCATCCTCGACATTTGAGGCATGATGTTTCCCCTTCCTTGGATATTTCTTTCGAAACCAACAATCTTTAGCAAAATGACCCAACTTATTACAACTAAAGCATTTAATCTTAGATGTATCAATATTCTTGCCTTTGAATGTAACTTTGGTGTTTGGCTTCCTCTGAGAGCCTTTCTATAAAGTGCCTTTCTTCTTTCCCTTGAATCTTGATGTTAAAGTTGAGTTCTCTTTTTTCATTGGATCGCTCCTGGTAGTTGTGCGACTCTCCTCCTAGAGGAAATCATGTCATAATCTCTCAAACGTGGGCTGAATCTCTCTCCCACTTACATTGGATAAGAAGGTCTCCTATGAAGAAGGAAGACCGTAAAAAATGGCCTGCACTAAATCATCATCGTCCACTATCACTCCTGTGACCAAAAGCTGATCTCTGATCTAGGCTATCCTGGAAGATAAAGATGCCATTGATTCACCTTTCTCTATCTTCAAATACTTAAGCTTGTGCTTAAGTGTCGTCTTTTGAATTGGAGCCTGTTTATCATACAAATTCACCAAGGTATCCATACAATCCTTGTCAGTCATTAATGAAGTCATTGCAGGCATTATATTGTCTTTGACTGAGTCAAAGATTATTCACTTGGCCTTTTCTTGACTCTTCCTGAAGGCCTCTCTTCCTGCATTATTCGTGGGTTCCTCCACCACTGTGATCACATATTTCTCAAGATCATGCTCTTGCAAGATATTTGTTATCCGAAGCTTCCACACATCGAAGTTGGTAGCTCCTTCGAGCCTATCCTCAGCCCTGACTGAAGTTGAGGATGCCATGGACTTCACACTGGAAACTTAATCAAGATAGCTTGGATCTGTGTGTACCTGCTACTGCACTTCAACATGTTTAACACACCCTAAGCTCTGATACCATGTTAAATTATGAGCTTGATTTCTTATGCGGATTAATTCTTTTATTTTCTTCAACACTTTGATTCCACCTTAATACACTTCAACAATACCAAATCATAATTGAATAGCAATAACAATGCAGATGAGTAAGAATGCACATCAAAAACACATATACCCTGGGGAAACCTTGTATAGGGAGAAAAACCCCAGCAAACGATATTCCATTATTGCATTAATAATGTAAGATCACTTACAAATATCCATAATGAATGTTCTGCTCTTAAAGAGCTTGCCAAGATGACTCTAACCTGACAAAGACCTAAAATACCTTGCTGAAATACACCTCTGATATGCTGCCTCTATTGTTGATATACAACACTGATATGTTTCTTTGGTATGATACCTCTTTATCACTGATATGTAGCTCTATTGCTTTACCCTTAGTCTACATATGAAAACTGTGTTGAAGAGAGGGTTCAACCTCTATTTATATAGGTTGAAGAGGGGAAGAGGAGAGGCTCGAAATAGTAACCTGTTTGCATGAGTTAATCATAACTCAACGTCATACTTTAGTTCGAACTTAGAACTAGACTTGAGACTAGTTACAACTTAGCATTATACTTTAGTTCGAAAATAGAACTAGACTTGAGACTGGTATGCTTTAGCTCGAAAATAGAACTAGACTTAAGACTTTAGTTGCAACTCAACATTACACTTTAGTTCTAAAATAGAACTAGACTTAAGAATTTAATTGCAACTCAACATTACACTTTAGTTCTAAAATAGAACTACACTTAAGAATTTAGTTGCAACTCAACATTACACTTTAGTTCTAAAATAGAACTAGACTTAAGACTTTAGTTGCAACTCAACATGACACTTTAGTTCTAAAATAGAACTAGACTTAATACTTCAGTTACAACTCATCATTACACTTTTAGTTCTAAAATAGAACTAGACTTGAGACTTCAATTACAACTCGACTCTTTACAAGGCAATTCGAAATTCTCTTCATGGTGGATAATGTTACATGTGCCAACGCACTAGATCAATACATTTATATCATTTGCAATATTAGGAATATTGTTTTTTTCTAGCTCATAGTAATTTTATATTCAACCTAAATTTTTCTAGATGCCTTGAATTTTTCTCATGCCTCACAAGGTTTGACTAGGCTCACAGAAGTTGTATGTTCCCCCTGAATTTTGCAATAGTCTGTCTATGCTCACAGAGGTTGTACGTTCCCCCTAAATTTTGCACTAGACTGTCTATGCTCACAGAGGTTGTACGTTCCCCCTAACTTTTGCATTAGACTCACATAGCATCTCGTTCATCTTGACTTTTGGTTTGACTCACAGAGGTTGTACGTTCCCCCTGGATTTTGTCAATACCTCACAAGACTGGTTGATTCTCCAAATCTCCCTGGCTAGCCTCAGGGTGGCCCATATGGCCTCTCATTGGAGAATGATTGCCGATGCTGCCAAATTTAATAGACGTCACCTATACAGACCATATGGATTGTACAGAATGTTGACATCACATGTTTCTGCTACTCCTCTAACATATGTGGCCTCTCTCTCTTGGCTAAAAAATTCAGAAAAGAAGAATAGAAACCCTAGGACAAATTTACCGAAGTGAAGAATTTCCCTACTGAAATTTTTCCTTCCAATCTCCTTGGCACAAGTGCTCACTCACTTATGCCAACTCCATAATGTAACAATGAGATGTGTAAGTTTCTCCTCACATTGCCTCTCCTTTTTTAGAAGTCTAATGAGTGACTTTAGGAACCCATTCTAAACTCAACATTAAATTAGAATTATGTATTCCTCCATTTGAGTGTGAATCCCCAACATGTGGGTGTGAAGCCCCAACTCAATATACAAGGGGTTTTCACAAAAATGAAAAATGACATGTGAGTGCCAAAAATGATTCCCACATCCCCAACACCAAGGGGAATACCTCTCGATGCTACAAAACATCAACACTCCCTCTCAACGAGGGAGGTATTCCATCCACCATCACTTGAAAGTAGATATGTCTCCCACACTGGAAGTGGCTCTACCTCCCACACTAGATTTGCTACCACAGTTTCTCCCTCTGACACAGAAGGAAATCTCGATGTATGACATGGACCCTTCTTAGAAGACACCCTACTCCTAGAAGCCTCCCACTTATGAGCATCATGTATGGCTTCCTCAACCCATGATACCTTCCTAACAGTCTTGGAAGACTCCTCTCTCCCACCTAAACCTGAAGGTTGACTTCCTCTAGAGTGGTAACTCTCCCTTTGATCCTGATGAATCCCTCTGAGTTTGCACAACCTTTGGTGCTACCTGCTCCTTTTCTTATGTCACTATGTTTCTTTCCATAGCTCGCATAGGCTATCCCATTAACATATATAAGTTTCTCTCTCTAACTCCAAGAACCAATGTTGTGTTTGAGCTAGATCCTATGGGCATGAACAACTCTTGTGCATCCTACAACAATACTTCATAGTCCTTCTTCCCAATCTATGAGACTGAGAGAACACTCCTCCTAAGTTCTGGCACCCATATCACATTTTTCTCTCTCAACACATCTCCTCAGTCCATCTAGAATAACATTGTTCCATATCCCTGTATTGCATGCTTGGTATAGATTCCAAGTTCCACATACAAATCCGAGTCAAACTATGTGAATCTCTCGAACAACTCATGTGCTCCTGTCATATGACATGTGGATCCACTATTCACCAACCAATTCCCACTACCAAAAATTGTACCAAAAAGGGGAAGACCAATACGAACTCCCTTTGAAGCATTTTTTCAACCTCATCCACTTCTATTGATGATGCATGTTTCTTCCCTTTCCCTTTCTTTTGCTATGGACATTGTGAAGCATAGTGACCTAGCGTATGACAAGAAAAACACTTGACCTTGCTAAGGTCCTTCTTCTTCCTCTATTCTGGAGATGCCTCTCTACTTGGAGAACCATTTCTTCTGCCCTTCCTATCATGAGCAACTAGGGCCAGGTTCTCATCATCAATACCTCTCTGTTTTCCATTCTTGGATTCTATCTGAGCCTCCTCTTGGATGCAATTAATCTACATTCCATCAAATAGTGGAAAGTTCTCTCGTGCACAAATCCCCTGCACAAATGGTTCCAAAGACCCAGGAAAACCATTCAATGCCACATTCACCAACTCTGTGTCATCAACTTCCGCACCAATGGCTACAAGCTAATCATAAATATAAGTGATTTGCATGAGGTAGCTAGTAATTGTATCTGATTTGGACATCTCAATATGTCGGAGATGGTGCCTCAAAATCAACTTCCAGATTGCATTCTCACTTTGGTAAAATCCCACCAGAGAATCATGCATATACTTTTTTGTCTTCTTCTCATTAATATGAGGAACTAAGCTATCCTTCATAGAATCCAACAACACCCACTTTTCCTTCACTTCCCTCTTCCTATGGGATTCCAATTCATGTGGATCGTTGGGATTTGAAATCACCATCTCAATGTAATATTTGAGATCATTCTCTTCCAAGAACAAAAGGAGCCTATCCTTCCAAACCCAAAACTTAGTGGCCTCATCCAACCTTTCCTCCACTCTAAGATTTCTCACGATTGTGACCTGCCCCAAACAAAAAAATCTACAACAAAAAAAATTTGCAACCACACAAATCTGCAGCAACAAAAAAATCAGCAGCAACTTTGTCTCAAGAGATGACTCCCTCTCTCTTTTGAGCCTATGCTCTGATACCATGCCAATTTTTCAAGGAAATCAATGCACTCAATTTTAGATTTGGAAATCACTTCCAAGTAACTTCAAATAGTAAACTAGGGTTGTTATCACTGAATAATTTTACACTAAAATTATGACAAAAAATTACAGCAAAAACATAAAGATAAGAGATAAATCATCCATGCACATGAGACACAAATTTATGTTCAATAATTTTTTTGATTAAAAATTTCTTAAGACAAAAGAATTCCTCGAGAAAAATTACAACTTTCAACAAATTCTGAAAAAACTCTTCCAACTTGCAAACCTACTGTATGGCATGTTGACATCACTTGTACGACCCGTATGGGCTACTGGCGTCACCTGTACGGACCATACATAATATACGAACTGTTGATGTCACATTTTTTTGTTTCTCCTCTCACACATGTGATCTCACACGTGCAGCCTCTCTATTGGATGAAAATTTTAGAAAAGAAGAACAAAAAGCCTAGGACAGATTTTCCAAAGTGAAGAATTTCCTTGCTGAAATTTTTCCTCCCAATCTCCTTTGCACAAGTGCTCACTCACTTATGAAAACTTCAAAATGTCACAATGAGATGTGTAAGTGTCTCCTCACATTGCCTCTCCTTTTATATGAGTCTAATGAGTGATTTTAGGAATCACTTCTAAACTCAACATTAAATTAGAATTGTTTATTCCTCCATGTGGGTGTGACCCAGCTCAATATACAAGGGGTTTTCACAAAAATGAAAAATGCAATGTGAGTGCCAACAATTATTTCCACATGATCGACATCAAGGCCAATGTAGGACTACCTCTCGATGCTACAAAACATCAACAATCCTCTCCTTCTAAGGACTGTAGTTAGAAACCCCATCCAAACTATCCTTAAATCACAATCTAGATTCCATCTCAAAGATCTGATCTGATAACCCTTTGTCACAATTTCTCATGTACTGTCATGTACAACCATGTATGCATCAACCACCACTCTAACCCACGTATGTATGCAACCTCCCTTAATGAGACCCATGTACGTACGCGCCTGTGCTTACTACAACTCGTGTATATGCGTATATCTCCAAAGACACCCGTGTATGTATGCATCTATTCCTTCTGCAACCTGTATACAACTTTGTAAAAATGCAAAACCCTAGTTATGCCTCAATACTATTGTTTCTCTAAAATATTTCCTTTGATTTCCAATTGTTGGTTATAGATCTAACAATATCTCCTTTCATATCTGATAGATTTGCCTCCAACTACTATGGATTTGAGATATGGCTTCCTCTCATAGCATGTTATTTGATACCATGTTGATTTTATCCCTATACCCAACACCAGGTAATTAATTCCAAATAAATCACTTATTGAATTAAATAACAAGTGAGTAATCAACTAAAAATTACAGTGAAAGCATAAATAAGGAAACCAAAATCTCGCACACAAAACACAATATTTTTGGGTAGAAATTCCTAGAAAAACCCCGGAGGGAAAACCAATACTTAGATTCTTTTATTATGGTCAAATCAGGGTTCCCGTAACAAGGACAATGACCCTCCGAGAGAAATACAACTACAGAAAAACCTGGAAAAGTGTGTACTACTATATGGCCTTGGAACAACATTGTTTTAGAGGTATACATGCCTTTCCTTATGCTCACATGTGTATACACACCTGTCTCCATTGGCACTCACATACATGTACGAAAATACTGTATCAAAACCTCTCTAGGATGCTACCCTTTCCTCTGGCTTCAATCAGTTGAAACCCACTTGCGACTACCTCTGCTCTCTCTTCTCCTTGACTTGTATGATCTCTAAATGGAATTCCTTCTCTATCTATCCAAGAAATCCTTGAATCACAATCCTTCGTGATCCAACCCTCTATGCATCAACACTTGCATGAAATACTCTTCAACCAATTAATGAGATCTCCTCATTCATACAATGTAAGCAAAATTCATTATTTGCTTCTACACTCCTGAATGACTCTCACACTAGAAAAATTCCTTCTCTGCTATCTCTGTGTAAAAGTCCCACCTTGGTCTCTCACCAAAAGTGTCTTCTCCTTTACCCTAGCCTTGCTTTTATAATATTGAGTTATAACCTAACCCTAATCTCCAAAGTGATTGAATGTTGAGATTATTTCTCACCTCATTTGAGATCAATGGATATTATTTAATTCACTAATGATAATTAAATCATTTTCCTCAAATAAAACTCAACTCACTAATAAAATTACTTTAGTTTAATAATTACTTTAATTAAATTAAAGTCTCACACTTAGAAGGCTCACGATGACTTCCACATGCTAGACACAAGCCAATGTGGAAATACATGTCCGATGCTACATGCATCAACAGTTTCCGCCAACTTTAAGAAGAAGAGTATCATCTTTGGAGATGCACTTGGTAGTGGAAAGAGTGATAGGAGTTAAAGTAACCCATTACGTCTTTCAACCACGATGTGTCATTTTGGGCATGAGGTACCATTTTGTGTCTAAGGCACGAGCTAACATTCTTTCATGTTTCATTTTGGGCATGAGGTACCATTTCGTGTCTAAGGCATGAGATGACATTATTTCATGTTTAGGCACAAGGTTCCATTATGTATCTTGGGCACAACATGCCATTTTGTAAAAAATGTATAGTTGGATCAATATTGAATATAGATACATGGTATTGGACATGTATAATGAATTCTTTGTGGTTCGATTTTTTATTAAGACTACACAATTATTGAATTTTTTTTTCAATTGATGTTTATGATGAATGATGTTGTACTCCAAATTTGATATGATTTGCAAAGGCGTACTTGGAATTCAACCCATGGTGTCATAGAAAAAATATACAAAAAAAAAAAAACCACTTTGTGCCAAAAAATTCTCCCACTTTATGCCCAAGAAAGACCTTTCATACCGATTGTAGTAAAATTTCAAATATATAAGAGAGAATATAGCCCTTAACTTCATAAATAAACTTTAAATTCCAGAAATACCCAAAACATTCACCATAATCAACACTAAAATATAGAGAAGAACCATTAAGGTAGGTTAACACCATCAAATAATCATTATGAAAGGAATCACTCCACAAGCCATGCTTACTGCAACACAATACAATCCAATACACCTCCAATGCAATGATACTCATTTGTATTTATACTTTCTCATGAGTATTCATAGGGGTCCTATGCCAGCTAGCCCTTATTATTAATTATTTCCTTTTAACTACATGGTGGGATTATTCCATTATTATGGCCAAATTGCATTCATTGTCTCCTTAGGTACCTCCCTAGGTACATCGTATTATCCTCCCTAGGTATATTACATTTCATCCCCTTTGTAATGAACCTTGATAGATAAAAGAGAGAAGAAATTATAAAACTTCATAAATAATCCCTTGAGCATCCAAAGATACCAAAACATTTATCATGAACAACACAAGAATTTAGAGAGAAGATCCCTTAAGGTAAGGTAACACCATCAAATACTCCTTATGAAAGGAATCACTCCACAAGTCATGCTTGTTACAAGACAAGACAATCCAATGCACCTTCAATACAATGATACTTATGTGTATTTATACTTTCTCGTGAGTATTCCTAGGGATCTTATGCTAACTACCCATTATTATTATATTAATTTATTTTAATTACATAGTTGTACTATTCCATTATTATGGCCATATTGCATTCATTATCCCCTTGGGTACCTCCCTAGGTACCCCATATTTTCCTCCCTATGTACATTACATCAAGAACCTTGAATGAGTCCCTGAACAATCACAAGAATAATTTGTAGGGGCTTTTTGTAGGCCTTCAAGCGAGATTCAAGTGCCATGAGTAGGTTATGTGCACTAGAAATTGGTATGGATGCCTAAACATGGTCAAGGGGGTAAAAAACAACTTTAAGACCTGATTGAACCTTCTCAAACTTAAGCGCCATGAAAAAACCCTAGACATAGCAACATGAACCCTCACTAGGGGTATTTACCCTAGGAGTTGGATATGGGTGCCATCAAGATCTTTCACAAACTAGAGATGGGTCTCAAATCCTTGACGGTGGTAATGGTGGGAAACAACATTCTCAATCCCTTGGCATTGGTCATGGGAGGGAAAAAACAACCTCGATCCCTAAACATAGCTTCTCAAGTACAATGAGCATGTTTTATACCACCACATAGGAGTATGGATGGTTTTCAGGGCCTTGACCATCATCAAAGAATTAAACCACGTGTTTTAGGATCTTATTGAAGCTTCTCAATGTTAAGAGATTTGAATAAATCCTCAAACCAACATGCAGGAACTTTATAGGGGTGAGTTGGCCTCTGAGTGTGATATAGGCACCATGAGTAAGTTATGTGCATTAGAAATGTGTGTTGAGGTATAAACATGGTTAAGCGGGAAATAATTCCCTTAATCCCCATTTAACATTCTCAATCTTGACCACCATGAAAAACATCTAGAAACCATAACAAAATCCATCTCTAGGGAGTCCTTGACATTCGACTTGAATATGGGAACCATTATGAGGTCTTGGACATCATGGATGGGTCTTGGATTGGTGACCATAGTTGGTGGAGGGAAACAAGAGACTCTATCCCTAAAATTTGGTTTTTAGGCTCAAGTACCATGGACAAGTCCTTGAACCTCCAAATTTGACCTCTATTAGTTATCAATAGCATCAAAGAGGTTAGTTACGCATCGAAAATGTGTCTAGATGTATAACTAAGGTCATCCGAGGATAATAATGGGTTATGTTCCCTAATTGATGTTTGTGAGGCTCAAACACCATGAAAAACACCTACTACCCATAAAGCTTATAATTCTATCGTGTTGAACATGTCCTTGAATGACCACACAATACCCTTGGACGACATCTCCGACCTACTGAGGGACACAAGTTCCATGATTGAACCACAACACATGCCCTGAATGAGAATGTGTCTTAGGCCCACATAATGAAATGTTCTTTGGGCCATGGTTAGGGTTCTTTAGCATCCAAGTGTGATACAAGTGCCTTGAGTAGGTTTTGTTCATGGGAAATGGGCTTCAAGGTCTAAACACTATTAGGGGGGAAACAAGGGGATTAATCCCTAAATGAACCTTCTAGTGCTTAAGAACTATGGTTAGAGGAGAAAAACACTTGTCCCTTAGGCGCTAAACACCACTTCTCAGGCTTAATCACCATGAACAACATCTGCAAACCACAACACAAACCCTATCTAGGAGGGGTTTGGCATCAAAGTTGGATATGGATGCCATTAAGAGTGTTTGTGCATCAAGGATGGGTTGCATGGCCTTGAACATGGTCTAGAAAGGAAAACAAGTGCCTCAAGATATTATTGAATCTTCTCAGGATCAGGATCCTTAAATGAGTCCTCAAACCAACACATGAGTTCTTTATAGGGGTTCTTTAAAAGGATTTCAATGGAATATGGGTGCCATGAATAGGTTTTGTGTAGTGTAAATGGGTTTATATGCCTAAACATGGTCAACGATGTAAACAAGGGCCTTAAGACCTAATTACCTTCTCAATCTCAAGGGCCACCAACAAAACCTAGACATACAGACACAAGACCTCACTAGGTGTCTTTGCCCTAGAAGTTGGATGGGTGCCAATAAGATGTTTCATGCATTGCAGTTGGGTATTGAGGATTTAACAATAGACATGGTAGTGAAACAGAACCCTGAGGCCATTAATATTGGTAAAGGGAGGAAAACAACATCCTCAAGCGTTAAACATAATGTCTTGGGATCAAAAACCATGAACACATCTTTAGACCACCACACAATAACATGGACGGTTTTTGGGCCTTAACCATCATCAAACACTAAAAATGATTGTATTAGGATATTATTGAAGCCTGTCATGATCAAGATCCTTGAACAAGTACTCGAACCAACATGCATGAAATTTGTAGTGGGTCTTGGCCTTTGAGTAGGATACAGGTACCATGAGTAGGTTTCATGCACTAGAAATGTGTATCAAGGCACACACATGGTCAGGGGGGGAGCAATGACCTTAAGCCCTAATTGAACCTTCTCAAGCTCAAGCACCATGAACAACACCTAGAAACAATGACATGAACCCTCTCTAGGTAGTATTTCACATCTAAGTTGAGTATCAGTGCCATTATGAGGTCTTGGGAATCATGGATGGGTCTTGGGTTTGTGACCATAGTTGGGGAAGGGAAATAAGAGTCTCTAGCCATAAAACTTCCTTCTCAGGTTCAAGGGTGAATCCATTAATATTTTCCCCACTTTTTAGTGAAACATGGAAAATGAAAATTTGAGATTTTACATATTGTTTAAATTGAATCCTTCAAAACTCATATATGCATTGTAAATTTTGACATGCAATGAAAAAGATGTAAATAATTTTGTTGTATTTCTAAGGATATTTTTTTTCAAAAAATATTAATGAAATTTGATGTGTCAAATCTATATTTCATTAAATGCTCATCCTTACAAATTTCCATAAAAGATGATAAGTGACTTTTGTTCCCAACACTAACTCATTTTTCAATGTATAATTTTCAAATATATATATATGCAAATGATCTAAACAAAATGTAGTAGTGCACACCTTTTTTTTGGAAAATTATATTTTTTATTTTTATTTTTTGAAGTGAACAAATAAATATTTGAATCACATTTTATCCACATTTTCATTTCCAACAATTTGTATCACCTATTTACCTTAAATGAAAACCCAAGAATACCCTTTTGAAAATGAAACATCCACATAGTGCACACATATTTTTTATAAGTTTTTCATTGTGGAGTTTAAGATATGTATTTTCTCTGGGGGCCTTCACTACTCAGGAGAAAAAAAACTTTGTATAAGTTTTAGAATATGTGTGTGTGTGTGTGTGTGTGTGTGTGTGAAATAAAAAATGAGAAAATTATATGTCGTTGGATAGAGAATTCAATGAAGAATCTATATGCACCAATTGCACCACCTTCCATGGAAGAGATGAAAGGATTTCACCTACTAGAAGTTGCAACCCCGTGAGAACTTGAAAAAATGGGGAAGGACTCTTGATTTTCAAGCCCTTGATTGAGATTAATTCTCAATCAAGGTTTTTAAGACACCTTGAAATCCCTCGATCAAGGTGTTTTTCAAATATATAGTTGTTTTTAGTTTAAAACGCTTGATTGAGGTTTTAATCTCATAATTGAGGTTTAAAACCTCTATCGAGGTATTAAAACCTCCATCGAGGTAAAACCTTGATTGGGGGTTTGCATAGGCCATTTTCACATGCATGTCTTGCTAAAAAGTGGGAACAATATTCATGGATTCACCCTCAAGCATTATGGATGAGTCCTCAAACTACCACATTATACCTCTATTGATTATCAATTTTCTCGAAGGGTGATGTGGGCACAATGACTAAGTTAGTTGTGAACAAAGAATAGATCTAAAGGCCTAATTAAGGTCATAGGACAAGAACAATGGCCTTATGCCCTAAATGGAGCTTCTTGATCTCAATTATCATGAAAAAAATTGACAAAACATTGCATATATTGGGCATTTTTTACAATGAGTGGTTTACCCGGGGACATTATGATGTTTTTAGATACAATGATGGGTCTTTCCATATTGACAATGGTCAAGAAAGTATAAGAAGGTCCTTGGGCATTTAAAAAAAATTGTTGGTCTCAAGTGTGGTGAAATATGCATTGATGCACCATATAGGACCTTCTAATGGATCTTTGGCCTCTAAGTGGGATATGGTTTCCATTAATTGGTTTTGGGCATTAGTAATGGGTCTACAGGCCTACACCATGGTCAAAAAGGAAAACAAAGGCTTTATGCAAGAAAATAAACCTTATAGGTCTCAAACATTGTGAACAAGGCCTCCAACCATAACACATGCCCTCTCTATGGGGTCTTTGACCCCAAGTGGTATTCCTAGTGCCATTAGGAAATTTTGCATGAAGGGGATGGGCCTAAAGGCCTTGACTATGCTCAGGAGAGAAAAATAGGTCATAATGCTAAAGATTTCCTTTTGGAACATAGGTCCTAATGATAAAGGCAAGGGGATTTTTGTATAGTTATGAATTTGTGTAATAAAACATGTGTAGTTAGCTACTTTGGTTTTAGCTTCAAATTGACAAACCTTGTGGTTCGAGATGCATAAACAAAAACAAATCCATTTTTTCAACTCCCTCCATATCTTATCTCTATTTTTCACTATGTTTTTAGATATGATCCACGTATTAATCACCAATGAAACTGCTCTCTCTCTCTCTCTCTCTCTCTCTCTCTCTCTCTTATTGATATTTGTTTGCACATATATCATAATTCTAAAATACATAGGTCTTAATGTATGACATAACTTTTTATTTCCTTTTCCAAGTGGAAACTAACTTTTTATGTCCTTTTCCATGTGGAAATCAAATTATATGTTGCACAAGTATACACAAAGAGCTATACACTAAAAAAAATGATTCATTATTTTAGGACCCTTAAAAGATAATTTTAACACTTGACCTCACAATTTCGTGCTTCACTAAATTTATTGTTGTTTAAAAATATAAAATGAACATTAAAAAATATGGGAAAATAGTGGTGTAGAAGAACCCACTATTATCTACAATTGTACAAATTTGTTTTAAGAAATTAAGTGATTTAGATACAAAACATGCAAACATATACATTATGTTTTAGAGGGAAAGTAGCATATCACTATTAGAGAAACTTGATTTTTTTTTGAGTTATACTAATTTTTCATAGATAAAAAATATATATTGTATAAGCTAAACATGTTTTATCTTTTCACATTATATCTTAATAACTTATGTATGTAGTTTTAATAATTCCTCCTAGTCAACAAATTATTGTTTTCCATATTTTCATTACAACTAACATATCATCATGTTTTCCATATTTTCATTACAACTAACATATCATCATGATAACATTAGTTTATATTAAACTAACTCAATACATGAAATAACATATGAAACCATGATACAAACAATATAATACAAATAGGATTTTGTAAGTTAATTTTGGAAAAGAACTTATTCAAGTTTAATCTACAAAGTCGAGGGGGAGCTTGAGGAATTAGTTATGAAAATTTGACAAGCCTATTTGGATTTATAAGCTCAAATGCTTATATTAGTGCCCTATAGCTCGTTTCTCATTTTAAAATCTAAATAAGTAATGGGGTTTGGTCGACCCCAAAACAAACTAGATAATAAAATCTACATTATGTGGTATTACAAACTCTAATTTAATATGTAAGTGTTTGCTTTGATGAGCATTTACCCACAAGTTTCAATGAGAATACATGTCGTTCTTATTACCAAATAGAGACCATTAGGCATTTACTTTGGAATTGTAGTTTTGCTCATGGGTGTTGGAATTTTGTTTGGAAAAAGTTGAGGCACACTTTCCTCAATAAGATCCACTAGAAAGTGAGTCTCTTAGGCGATGAAGATTCCATTATCCCACTCTAATCCAAAGGGGCGTGGTCCTATGTGGTCCTATATCCAAGTGATATCCCTCTATATGTTGTGGAAGTTTCATTATGAATTTGAATTTGTTTTTATTGAGAATGTTTTCTCTTATATTTGTTTAAGAGATTAATTGTTGCCCTAGTTAAAATTGCAATTTAAAAGCAAAACAATCTCTGCTTCAAAGAGATATACGTATTGTTCTATTAAGCTCACTCTAACTTGAAGTCCTTAGTTTAATGTCCCACTTGCACACATTATTAAGAGATGTTTTTTTTAATGATTTATTTATATTATTTGTGTTGTTATATTTTTTAAATATTAAATATATATATATATATTTTTTTTTTGAAAAACTAGTTTAATGTCCCACTTGCACACATTATTAAGAGATGTTTTTTTTAATGATTTATTTATATTATTTGTGTTGTTATATTTTTTAAATATTAAATATATATATATTTTTTTTTGAAAAACTAGAATCCTTTGAAGTCTTTTAGCTTAATATCCTACTTGCACACTTTTTTTAAGTCTTTTTTTAAAAAAAAACTAGAATCCTTTGAAGTCTTTTAGCTTAATGTCCTACTTGCACACTTTCTTGAAGTCTTTGGCTTAATGTCCCACTTGCACACTTTCTTGAGAGATGTTTTTTTTAATGGCTTATTTGTATTATTTGTGGTGCTATATTTTTTTAAATATTAAATACAATCCTTTTTTTTTTTTTGAAAAACTAGTAAACACTTATAACTATGAGGTAACCACATCTTGTAGCAAATTCAATGTTAGTAGTAATTGTTGGTAGACAGGACGCAACCACATATCATAACACATTTATTGTTCTTTGAACAAACCATGTATAATGGATTCAAGTGAAGTACATGACCTAAACAATATATAATTGAAGTGTAATATAGTTTGCCAACAACACAATCTACTTCCCTAATGCACACATATATGATCTTGGTTCAAAACAAGGTTCTCTTCTCTGAAATTAGAGCATGGTTATCTTGAGGATAAACATTTAAGAAATGCATCCTTCATTGTCATGGATGTCCTTTCTATATTCTCTAAAATCAGAGGATGGTTATCTTAAGGATAAACATTCAATAATGTCTTCCTTCACTACCATGGATGTTTTTGCTATCTATAATGATCTATAATGATAAGTTACATGTTTTAGATGAAAATTATAAAGTTAATTTGGAGTTTGAATTCTATTATGACAACTAATCTATTGACAACTAGATTTGTAAATTAATGATTACATTTGCATATCTAAACAACATTTAACTTTAAACATTGCATATATCTCATTTCTTAGTTACATCTCTTTCTTAACCTTGCATGTGTCTAATCAATCTCTTAGCTTTCTTTGTTTCTCAATTGCTTTTATAGAATAAATACGAAGCCCCATAATATTTGAAGACTTTAACCACAATGATAAATTTATTAAAAGATTAAACTCATTTTAAATAGAAGGTATTTTCATTTTAAGGGCATTGTCTAAACATTTTACTTTTTGGCTTTTTTCATGGGAATGGACCATATAAATTTGAGTGAAATCACAATTTTTTATTGTTTAAATTACATTTCTTAATGCATAAATAGATAATCCCCTAAACACTTGAATTATGTAGACTGAACCACTCAAATTTATAGTTCCAACAATTTCTCACTAGATTTCAAATAAAATTGATTGAAAAATATTACCCCAAAAAAACCAAAAATTTAAACCTTCACTAACAGATGCATCATACCCATTAAATAACATAATTTATTATCTAATTGACAGGATACACCAACAATGAACAAATCATTGACGATGCTTAATATTTCCAAACATGTAATACCATGTGACAAGATGTTATGGCTAATGTAACATGATGTTATTGGAAACTCTTGACAGATGTGGCATCTTATTGGACTGTGAGGTACGGCGCGATAAAAATCAAAAGTTATGATAAGCTCCCGAGTCCCACCGCAATAATGTTGGATTTATATAAGACGCAGAAGCGACCCATTCAAATGAATGGTGAGACCCACCTCAATAATGTTATATTCCTCTCACTTCCCAATAGATCCAATCATCCAACTCAAGCCTCTGGTGCTAAAATGATGACGTGCGTGATTGGCTTTATTGAATTCAGAAGATGCCCTTTCCCACAATTGGACTTCAAGACGTCCGTCAGATCTACGAGATCGGACGGCTGCAACTACCTGCCGATTTCGTCACTTTCGAGGAGGGGTCATGGGCACTCTTCCCGAGGATTCCAGGCCGTTGCCTGCCCTATATGGGTGGGCGAGCAGAGTTTGAGGCGACATTTTATGTAAAGGGAATAAATTAAATTGAAAAATTGAGATTCATAAATTAAAATATTAAAAAATAGTCATAAAATAAATTATGTAAATCAGTTTAAAACATATTAAATTTATAAAATATAATATTAAATAATAATAAAAAAAATATTTTTAATTAAGGTAATTTAATAGTTAAGAATATGCAATTTTTCTTAGAAGGTTACAAGTTTAAATCTAAAAAAGTAGGGTAGATATACTTCCTTATATTTAATCAATCAAATTCTTAAGTATAATAATAATAGTCTATTTTTAAGATAAGCATACATAAAATTGTTAATAAATTAAAAAAAATAAAATTCATAAAATATAATATTAAATAATAATAAAATAAATTATGTAAATCAATTTAATGTGATTTCTATTCATAAATTTATGTTTCTTTTTTTTTTCCTCAGAAAATTTCGTAATTTTATTCATCAAAGAGAACCAAATTACATATACATGTGCATGAAGCACTTTTCCAAAATGGGTAAAAGAGCAGAAAATGAATACAACAATAACTGAGTAAAACCAACAACAAAAAGATACGTCAGAACTACACACCCAAGAAAGGACCTCAAAGCACAGATCCATAGATCCACACTGCACGCCCAAAAGATGGACCTCAAAGCTCCAACCCAAGCTCCAAAGAGTAGAATACCCAGCAAATGTTGCACCAAACATCAAATCCCAAGTCCAGCGACTCAAACCCAGGCCACCAAAGCTCCAAAGGAGGGAGCCACCAATAGGAAGAAACCCTATCAGGTTCAAGAGGCAAAGAACCTCCCATCATGACAATAACCAGAGTATATGTCGGTCCAACAAACCAATGGCTGCACGAAAAAACGAAGCACCAGATCCAGCCCCTAACCGATGCAGGCAAGGCAGGGGGAGCCCACAGGGGAAAAGCCACCAACAAAGAAAACGAGCATTCCAAGCCCAAAGAAGGATTCACCATCACTGAAAGAGGCAGGGGAAAAGCCAAGCAGCCCACGGGGGAAAATCCACCAGAAAACCGGAGGGAAAGAACCCCAA
The DNA here is from genome assembly GCA_032191745.1 of Picea mariana. Lineage (NCBI taxonomy): Eukaryota > Viridiplantae > Streptophyta > Pinopsida > Pinales > Pinaceae > Picea > Picea mariana. The sequence continues at coordinate 362,929 of JASDQU010737887.1, forward strand.
CCGGCCAAAGACCGTGCAAACAGAGCACCAGTCACGCGTCATCATGGGGAAGCAGAGTCGAGCACATGCAGGAGAGATGAGCATCTGCGGGAGGGGAAGTAGCTGGGGAAACCCTAGCCGTCTCCCCGACTGTGCTGCCCTTCGTCCTGTCGATTTGCAAGGTTTCACGGCCGAGACCATAAACTTATGTTTCTATTTTTAGTTCTTAATATTTAAAATATCAATCATTAAAATGGCAAGTTTTATTGTTTGGTCTCTTTGGAGGCATATTTTGAGATCAATGGAGAAATTGTTGAAACTTTATTTTTTTTTTCAATTTATTTACAAAAATGTTTTTAGACAAGTTTTGAAATTTAGCTATTTTTTTTTAACAAGAAGTTAAACTACAACTGGGGTTAGTATCTCGTCTCATGTATAGGATTAAAGATAAATGTTACAACAAAGCATATGATTCCACTAGAGGTAGTTTCAATGGTGACCACATTGGACACTTGGTTTCTTGTGGATATTGTATGGGTTGAAAGTGCCTTTTGGCTCTAGAATAAGACCTAAATATACTATTATTTGGCTAAGTTTTCCTTGGAAGTAAGGAACTAGAACTCAAGAGTATCTAGTACTAGTGAAAGTCTACCCCTTGCCATCAATGGATTATTTTTAGGTAGCATGATTTTTCTTGAATAATGATGATGAGCTAGCTTCCATTATCAATTAAAAAATCTAATTATGGATTAACCACTAAATTATGATAAGTTTTACCACCTTTAAAAAAAATTATGAAATTTATGATGAGATCGAGCTTGCAAACACTGAAATTAAAGAACATATATATAAAGAGAAGATAACACACCACACAACACAACATAAACGAATAGGGTTTGGGGGAAATGATATCCTTTATTGCTCAGTCAATGGAGAAATTAATTTACAAATCTCAAGAAACTCCTCATTGGCTTCTACATTTAACCAGGAAAAATCTCAAGTGTTTCCGGGCATACGAAAAACCAAACGCTTGAGGAACCTCCGAATTGTAACTGCAAGGGTATGTGTTGTCACAACCCAACAATCTCTACCTTGACAACAATTTTCATGATACCTTACCCAACAAATCTATCATCACCTTTCTTGCAATCCAAGAGAAGTCAAACACCACCGCAACTCCTCTGATGAATTTGGTTGTGCAAATATGTCTACACAATTTTCTCCAATATGGACCACTCCCCCTACATCAGTAGCCTGAAACTAAGGTAGGTCTCCTTTTGTCCAAATCTCTTGAATCATCATAACCACAGACTAAATCATTGCATCCACTATAGGTGATACTCATGCTTCGAAGTTATTGAAGCACCCATTTCCTTGCTCTTTACTAGGTTTTTCCATGTGTCCACTGACAACACCAACTTCATGTGAAATACTTGAACATTCGATCGCAAACATCAACCATCCTAGTACATTTGCATAAGGTACACGAGACATATAATCATTTTCTTCCTTACTATCAGGACATAAACTTGAAGAAAGCTTACAATGGAAAGCTAAAGGGATATTTACTAGTTTCACAATGTTCATATTGAACCTCATCAATATATTATCCATAGACTTGTGACAACCACAACTTACCATTTTTCTCGTCGTTGTATACTTCTATACCCAAGATTTGTTTTGTTTCTCTTGGACCCTTCATCTGAAACATCCTGACCAACTAAGCCTTTAACCTGTTGACCTCAACCATGCTTTTCTTGCAACAACCATATCATCAACATGACACCAAGATAATGAATATGTCATAAACACAATGCTCATACTCACTTCTTAAGAAACTTTGTCTTATCATGAAGAAATCACACATCTTGTACCATTTCTTTGTTACCTTAGGACATACAATGATTCTTGTGTTTGCAAACAAATCTCCCTTTGCAATCCTAAATGTAACGCCCCATATCTTGGCCTTTAGGGAGTTAGAACATTGATTGTTTACTCATCTTAGTAATTCAATCCTTAACATTTGTTTGGGCTCAGTTAGATTGGGATAGATATTTGAGATATGTACATCTTGACCTAATTATGGGTTGCATGATATTACTTTCATTGTTGTATATTTATGATGATGATAGCTCTTTGGTTTGTTTAAACATGCAAGTTAAAATGTGGAATTTAGGTACGTGGATACTAGTTCAAGTTATGATGTGAATGCATAACATATGTCAGGCATGATAAAAATAAACATGCATTTCTTAAATTGAACGTCAATATAGATATGGATCCTTATATGAAATTATTATGTATATGCATAGATATGCATTATTGGTGAATTAACTTGTAGGTTAATGAGCTATGAGATAGCCAAATGACTGTAGTGTTGAGGTGACTTGGATATCGAAGATATCAAGAAGATAGTATATGCTATATGTTGTACTTATTATTTAATTTATGATTCAAAATATTGCTATGATTTGTGGTGAGTGTGGTTTTGACAAGACACACAACTTGCCAAGAGTGGTTGTTTGATGATGTGACTCTAAGAACAGTAGTTGCACAATAGGGCTTGATGTAGGGTGTTGACCCTAGTTCTATAAGGAGGGGTGGAGGTATTTCCCACTGTTTATCCTCCGAAACCTAGAGTCGTGGGAGGTTTGTGTGAAGTCACGCTCCTCTAGACATGTGATGATGACTGCTAGTTGTATTGACCTTAGTTCTATAAGGAGGGGTGGAGGTATTTCCCACCGTTTATCCTCCGAAACCTAGAGTTGTGGGAGGGATGTGTGAAGTCACGCTCCCCTAGACGTGTGATGGCGACTGCTAGTTTCCTGTTGGGGAAGCTTGGTCGAGATGTATGACACTTCCGCTTACGGGTTCTATCTGGAGTTAGGTCAGTATAG
>JASDQU010737887.1:372577-384320 GCA_032191745.1 Picea mariana
AAGAAGCACATATTGTAATAGTGGATCGTGAAGATGGATTTATATAATAGTAATCTCCTTTTGGGTTTTATTCTACAAAATTGAGATACATTTTCCTAACCCCTATGGTGGTGGATGTAACGCCCCATATCTTGGCCTTTAGGGTGTTAGAACATTGACTGTTTACTCATCTTAGTAATTCAATCCTTAACATTGGTTTAGGCTCAGTTATATTGGGATAGATATTTGAGATATGTACATCTTGATCTAATTATGGGTTGCATTGTATTACTTTCATTGTTGTATATTCATGATGATGATAGCTCTTTGGTTTGTTTAAACATGCAAGTTAAAATGTGGAATTTAGGTACGTGGATACTAGTTCAAGTTATGATGTGAATGCATAACATATGTCAGGCATGATAAAAATAAACATGCATTTCTTAAATTGAACGTCAATACATATATGGATCCTTATATGAAATTATTATGTATATGCATAGATATGAGTTATTGGTGAATTAACTTGGAGGTTAATGAGCTATGCGATAGCCAAATGATTGTAGTGTTGAGGTGACTTGGATATCGTAGATATCAAGAAGATAGTATATGCTATATGTTGTTCTTATTATTTAATTGATGATTCAAAATATTTCTATGATTTGTGGTGAGTGTAGTTTTGACAGGCCACACATCTTGCCTAGAGTGGTTGTTTGATGACGTGACTCTAAGAACAGTAGCTTCACAATAGGGCTTGATGTAGGGTGTTGACCATAGTTCTATAAGGAGGGGTGGAGGTATTTCCCACCATTTATCCTCTGAAACCTAGAGTCTCAGGAGGGCTATGTGAAGTCACACTCCCCTAGACATGTGATGGCTACTTCTAGTTGTGTTGACCTTAGTTCTATAAGGAGAGGCGGAGGTATTTCCCACCGTTTAGCCTCTGAAATCTAGATTCATGGGAGGGCTGTGTGAAGTCACTCTCCCCTAGACGTGTGATGGCGACTGTTAGTTTCCTGTTGGGGAAGCTTGGTCGATATGTATGACACTTCTGCTTATGAGTTCTATGTGGAGTTAGGTCAATATAGTTGACACTCCATCTAAGTCCAACAGAGGAAAGGATAGGATGGAAGATGGAAGTAGGTTAGGAAGAAAGGATGCTTCAATGTTAGTTGAGAATACTAATTGGGGATTAGAGATGCCACTATTGTTTACTCACATGGTTCCTACCATGTTTAAAACCCTCTTTGATTTCCTATTGATATTTTAAGTGTGATAATGATTTATTCATGAATTGGTGTAATTTTATTCGTTAAGATCATTAAATGATGCATTACTTGATCTGTTTTCCTACATGTCTTGGTGATCATATAGGAACTATGCACTAGAGGCAATGATTGTTTATCATTAGTACATACATGAGATATGTGTCTTGTAGCTACACACACATACCGTACCTATGTACACTAGAACAATTAATTAATGTATTAATTATTAAAGTAAATTATTAACTATTTGATTGAATGTTTATTGAATATGTAAATTATATTGCCTACAAAATATCTAGAAGCATCAAATACCTTATTGAATTTGATAGATGGTGGGTATGATGAATTAAATGAGCATGGTGGGATGTTATGTACCTTTTGGTAAAATTGTCAAATTACATTTATTAGCTAGCATGAGAAGAAAGACTTTTCATTTTATTTATTGTTGTTTAATGCAAGTCATTTATATTTTAGTTTTATTTTAATATTTTTTCAAAAGATTTAGATAAGGGAGGTAGATGGATAATAATGAATGTGGTTGAGGAGACTTGGGGAAGGGTGTATCGAAACTTGAGAAATGGGGAGGAGAAGTGGTGAGGAAAGGGATGATTGGGAGGTTTGAGCATGATGAGAGGTTGTGAAATATTTGGAAGATATATTTCTTATGATGGTTTTCTTTGAGAATTTGTTATTTGCTATTCTTGGAGTCACAGGCACAGAGGGCCAAGAAACCGAAAGGTTTCTTGGAGCTAGGAAGCTATCTAGGATCCTAGTTGGCTGGGAGGATTTCGTTGTTTCACTTTGGGCAAGCGGGAAAAGAATGCTTGGAAGTTCACATGACTACATTACAACCAATGAGCTTTGACAAGCTAAGGAGGTGGTATTTTTCGATGGTATTTTGTTATTGATATTTTGTATATACTTTTGTTTTAATTTCTAAATCATAGAGTTAACATATTACTTATTTCATCATGTTATCTAGATTTATCATTGAGAAAATGTAGAAGAATTGTGTAAATGAAAATCAATGAAATTCTGTTAAAACAAAGTTGTTATTGTGTATGTATTTAATGAAAGGTTAATTGTTTAACATCCTGCATGGGTGTTACATATGGTATCAGAGCATAGGCTCAAATGCTAGGACCAAAGGGGCCATCATCTTTTATGGACTACTCTAAATAGAATCATCTTTTATGGACTACTCTAAATAGATAGCTAGATTCAGTTTTGAAATATTTAGCATTCAGTCCCTACAATTAACAAAATAAAATTTCAGCATTTAGTACCATGTAGCAATTATGTTCATAGATTAAGAGAAAGACAAAAAATAATAAAAAATCTTAATCAAGCCAAGATACTCTTGGATGACTTATACTTCCTTGTGATCACCATTGTTATCTGTATAAAATAATGCAAAATAGAATCTCTCATAAATATTCTTAGTAACACTGAATCATACTGAAAATATGATGATTTTTTTTATGTCAATACTGTGTACTAGAGTTCTATTCCCACATTTAGAACCATTTCAATAGAGACCTGTATTCCCATGATTTTTCCCCACTTGAAACGACCATTTTGCCTTGTTGAAGGAATGTATACTCATTTACTTTTGTTGACTAACACATTGTGAGACTGATACATATACCATATGCAGTGGCTAGCTTCATTGCATACATCTTTCTAGCACACATATCATTTTGTGTCATCACTCAAGTTATACCAACAACTAGCTTTTGATTGTACTAAACCTCTTCTACTACCGATTATTCAAAATTTAGTTGAGTTATACCAACGAATGGCTTTTGATTTTACTAAACGAGGTGCTCCTGTACTACTGATTATTCAGAATTTAGCTTGTTGTTTTTAGAATACAAAATTATACAGAACACCATGTGAATGTACTCTGAAATTTGTTTTTGCTCATTCATTTTATGGCCACCTATCTCCTGTTCTCACTGAAAAGTTATAAAATTTTGGATGTCTTATGATTTATCTCTGACTAGGGCTTTAAGAAACACTTGCTCCAGATTTCACAATCTCAATTCATCCATAACGTTTATGCCTTATTTGGGATAGAAAGTTATGGGCCTCAGATAACTTGACTGGTTTCATGATACCATGTTTACAAGTTTACAGTTCAGAACCTTGATCTCACAATCTTTATCAAGATGACCAATTGTTTTTTTATATTCGGTCTAAGTGAGAAACCACTTTTTAAATTTTCATAGTTCAAGATGAGTGCTTGGGGCCAAGGGGACCTGAAATCGGGATGTGTAATCCTGGGAGAAGCTACGAAAAGAAAAGAAACATATGAGGCCAAGGGAAAGGAACTCATGATAAAAGTATGGTTGCTCAGCTTAACCCAAGTGATGGTACTCCATAGAAAACAGGTATGGCTTTAAGGTCTTATAGAGATGACGTGTCTACTAGCCATGAAAGAGTAACTTTGTTATCATGATTCACAATAACCTAAAACCACTCGGCAAGTTAGTGGGATGACCCTCACACTTGATGCCTCCAACAACCAAGATAGGCTGAAAGAATGAAGTATTGATCCTAATGGCACCTAGCCTAGAGAGGCCTCGCAAAGCCTCTCATAATGAGTGAAGGATCCAATAGCACACAAAAGAATTAAAAAGTACTTTAGGACTACAATATTGAATTAGATTCATGACATATCACCATCTCTAATTATTGGTCACTTTAGATAGAACTGGTGTCTATGTTTTTATGTTTTTACGGTTGTATCGCATCCATTTACCTTCTAGTTATTTCATTCATCCAGCGCACAGTACATTGCATCGATTCCCTATAATCAATGAATTCCTTAGGGAAAATATTGAAGGTCGACCTACTATGACTTTCATTTTAGTAATGGAAATATGTGCACAAACAATGGATGTGGAAGTACCACTTTCACATCGACTGTATCTTCTGAAACCAACTTTATTTACAATGAACCATGAATATTTCCTGCCTATCTACCATCCAATTCACTAATGGTGACATCATTTATGGAAGGAACTAAATGACTCTGTTTAGACGTAGACGACATAGATCATACGATGACAGACGACCCTGACTGTTGAGTCCCACTGCCGACTGTGGATCCTACATAACTGCTTTGACTACCTTTCACAAATGCAGGCTTTGTTGGATTTTCTAATGTCAAAGAAGCATTGGAGATCATCAATATAACATTATACATAATTGGACGGACGCCTGCATCACCTTGCATGCATAGAAGGTCAATGTGAATGCATCTTAAAGCTTCCTCTTGCCTGCATGTTTCTGCCAATGTCGAATCTATCGTATTTGGAAGACTCCCTCACTTGTATAATCTCCATGCCTACATCACATCCAAGGCAAATGCATACTCACTTAAAATATCCATTACCTGCAACCACTATTGCTCATACAAAAAACAAAATCATGAGTGAATTGAAGTCTCAAGCATTCTAATAGGCTTTGCATTTCATGGGGAAAATTTATATCATTTTTTTTCCTTTCACTCACAATATCAAGGACTAGCACTCCAAAACTATAGACATCAACTTTATAGATAGTTTCCCCCGCATTGCATACTCTGGCCCCATGTAACCACTGCATAATCCAACAGAAATTTCTTGAAATAAGTGGGGTGTTTAATGTGGCTCAATCTCATGATTGCATAAATATCAATTGTTCATAAATTGAATTGGGAAAGGGTAAAGGGAAATATACGAATGTGGATGCACGGGATGAGACATGGGACCAACGTCCTGAGGAAATTGGTAATTATGAAGCTTCAACACATATGCAATTAGCTTAACATCATGAATACCCATGTTGAACGAGAATTTTAGATCTGTGAAAATTGTAAGTCCTTCCTTTAAACTTAATTGAAACCAATCACGACATGTTACCCTATTACTAGTCCATTTGTGGAAATACTCATGTCCAATAACACCCAAGATAACAGCGTAGTCACCATCTGTAGAAGTTTGTGGAGAGGCCAAAACAAGTCTTGAATTAAATATATTAAGGTCATTGTCCTCGATCTAGCTTTCCAGTCCGTTTAAGAAATCCAATCTCATTATTAAAAACCAGCAGTGTGGCATTAACACCCACATCAACAACATCCTTAGTCTTATAGTAAAACAAATAAGTGTTAAATGTAGTGGGTGTCTGAACCACAAAATTTATTCATGAGTTTTAAATGTAGTTGGTCTATGAACCACAATTAAAAAAAAAACATTTATTAGTGAGTCTTAAATGCAGTCAAATTATTGATAGATAGTCTACCTAATTGTGAGAGTTAATGTTATAGGAACCTAGTGAAAACCACCTTGTAGGTGGAATAGAAAGAAGTACGGACACACTTATGACTCACGCCATTGGATATTGTTAGTTTGAATGATAAGATTGGCCTCTGCAAGAGAAGAAATGCCCATTAAATGCTTCATAAAATCTTCAAATTCAATACGCGTACTCCTTCCACACATTGGAATGTGGATTACTTAACATGCACGCTAACCCTTCCTGAGTGTATACATATTCTGGTAGTGTCTACGTACCTTCCATTAACTTTGATCGATTGGGAAATTGTTATTCCTGCACCTACTTTTTCTACATAATCAACCCGTCTCACCTCTGATAACCGACATGGATCCATGTTATAGATATAATTTCGATGACATATTTTGTTCCTTGTTCTGTATTTTTGGTATATCTCTTAGCAAGCAAGGAGTGTCAGAGGTAGAACTATAATTTTTGCAATAAAGGAGTGCAACAATCTATAGCAATAATTTCAGTAATTAAATCATGCAAACCAAAAACATGGAAAATATATGTTCCATGTGCCAAGATTTTAAATGATGGTGGAATTATTTTCGTAAGATAATAAGCCACTTACCAACTAAGAAATTCCTATGAGGAAATAAGAGCGTAAATACAATAAGAGTTATACAAGAAGAAAGTGGAGAATAACTGGAAATTAATGTATATAATTTAAAAAAAAAAATGTTAAACAATGAGAGTTATAAAAGAAAAAGTGGAGAATAATATAGGTAAAATATATTAAAAAAGAAGAAGAAGAAGAAGAAAGAGAGAGTTTAATGAATGGAAAAGTATTGTTTTGATTAAAGCAAATAAATAAATAAATATTAGTGAAAATATCAATAATAATACTACTAATAATAAAATGGTATTCAACCCAAGTCACTTTAAGAGTGGATTTTCTGAGGAATTTTAATGCATTCAAAGCATTGTGAAAGTACATGACATTGTGAGCAAGACAACCTCTAAGCGTAGCATCATGTAACCCTTTGAAGCTAGAGTATGGAATCTAATTCGTAGAGTGTGCAATAGAGAACTCAAAGTGCACATTATAATTAAAGTCCAACTTGGTATCTTTTAAGGTTAAGGGTGATCTTATTCAAACAAATCCTGTAACCTAGAAAATAATTTGTTGACGTGGGAAACATTGTGTGATGTATGATTTAGGGGTCTTTCCCCACTTTGTAAGTAAGTAGAAGGCCTTTAGAATGGTCTGTATTGATCATAAGGGATAATATAACCTTATCAATGCTAAGAGTGAAGGACATATCATTGTTACGAGAAAGACATTCATGGTTTCATGAGGAAATCAATGAATTTTTAAGTCACCATAATATTTATGATTATGAGAAACAACTAATGATGTGATATGCTCTTAATTATTGTGTCTTATATGATGTGTGCATGAGAATATCTATGGATTTATTGGTGATACTTATTCTCCATAGAGAGAAGGTCATGTGTAAATTTATCATTGGCTAGTAAAATATTACTTAGTAAATGGAGAATTTTGTATGGTGTGCCATTAAAAAAATTTCTAGCTTAGGAGCATATCTTATGCACTTGGGCTGATTCTATACTAAGTGTGAGTGGGAAATTCTTGACCCTAGAGAGAGTGTAGTGCCAAGTCTACCATAATAGCAGTTATGGATTGACTTTAATCAATTATCTAGGTTAGTGTGGTGATATGTCATACTGTAAGTGGGCCTATTTCGTGAACCTAGAACTTGCATATAGAATGATAAATGAAATATGGTGACAATATGTTTATTTATATCACAATGTGTGATGGGTATATTGACAAGTTTCTACTGCCCAATATGATGTTAAGTCAACTCATGTTTAATTGTTGAAGTTACTTGATCATACCAGAGTAGTCGAGTTCATGCATATCTTTTAAAGTGTTGCTAACATTAGTAATATGAGTGATAAATGCCTTAGGTAGTGTTGATTTAATAATAAGAAGAAAAATAATGAAAGAATGCTTTGAGAAAAGGGGGTATCCCTTGGGATTAGAGAAACACTTTTACCCATAAATTTATTTCATAGTAGAAATTTCAATGGAGTGTTATGGATTATTTTTCACAAGTCCCTTGTAAGAGGGGTGGGTTGTATAAATGGGAGAATACTCCTTCAAATGCATTTTTCAGTCTAGAATTTATTTTTTTCCTAGGAAGAAATTATGTTGAAAATAAATAAATCAATAATTCTAGTAGAGGAATGATGAACATTTTCTTCCCATTGTTAAACTTCTTCATAGGAAGGGGAGAATTTGAAAGTTCTAAGGATGGATAAGAAAAGACCTAGAGCCGAGAGTTGGTAAGTATTTTGTAGGTATAGAGGATATAATTTTGTGACATGCGAAATACAATGGTGAGAAGAGAAGAATTTAAGGATAAGTGACTAAATATTTTCGAATGAACCCATAGTATATTTATTCTTGATCTCAAAATGTTCACCAACTCAAGTGTCAACATGGTTCCCTTTATGTATAAGTACGTTTGTAATAGTGAATTTTGGATAGAAAGAATGGTTTGCCTTGACTATGATGAAGACAATCCTATACTCAACATTTAACTTGGATGAGATCTATTTTTTCTGACTTAGGAGGAAGGTGAGGTTGAGGAAAATGACCAAAAACCATGAAGTGATGACATAACATCATAGTTAATTAGCAATGTCTTATTCAATGTTCCCAAAAAGAAAATAAAAAAAATGTGTCAATCTCATTAGTGATGGAATATGTATTGTCAAGTTAGAATGATAATCAAAGTCAATATATATATATATATATATATATATATATATATATATATATATATATAATAGGTGGGATGGTATGTATGACTTGATGGAATTTATATTGAACATAATGTAAGATTCACTTAACTTGATAATCGATGATGAGATAAGGGTCTATCTATTAGTCAACTAGAAGACTACACTTTAACTATGGGGGGGGTCCTATATGGAACATAGGGAGAATAAATATAGAAGATAAGTGTGTCTTTGTGTTAATTAAGTTATAAGTGGCAATAGCATACAGTCGAGAGATAGTGAGGTGTCTTCTAAATAGGGATAGTCTTAGTCAATATATTACAAGACTCAACATGTTTTAATCAAGTGAAGGTTGAGTGAGACTACTATAACACAAGATCAGGAATATTATGACACAAGATTCTCTATCATGGAAGACACTTAGTAGTTGTGCCATGATATTTTTTTTCTTCTTATTTGGGAATGATCATAACCCTAAACATGGTATAAGAAAATAATAACAACCTATTATATTATAATTTGGTTGAATATTGATAACATTTTAGATAAACTAAATAATTATTGAGATGTTTAATTTAATCTTTTAATATAAAGAAAGGAACACAAAACTCTTAATTTTATAATTCTTTATAAAATTTGGCTTTTATAGTATATGATAGTTAATGGAAATTTTATAATTAAGTTAGAACTATAGTAAATATCATACAAGACTTGGTTAGTAAAATCATGAATCTTACCAAGAATAAGATAGGTCTTCCCCTTATTGCTAACATAGTAGTAGCATAGTGATAACTTTATAATATTCCAATCAAAGTAATAACCAAGTAAAAATTCTTCAAGATTTAACCCTAGGGATATGTACACACCATGCATTATGATTACCTATCATTTTGACTGTAACTTCAGGACAAATTTTCTTGAAGGGTGGGTGTATGTAACACCCCATATCTTGTTCTTTAGGGTGTTACAACATTGATTGTTTACTCATCTTAGTAATTCATTCCTTAACATTGGTTTGGGATCAGTTATATTTGTTGGCAAATATTTAACAGACAGTGAATGCTTGTCATTGATGGCAAGTACAACAATGAAGATAGACGTTGCAGAGAAGATTCAAATAAGCTCAAAAGAGATAGTGCAAAGGATTGTTGGCAAGAATAGCGATGGAAAAGATCAACATGATCAGTAGCGCAGTGATAATGGGCAATAGTGATCGTTGGATCAACAATTCAGAATTTTCGATGACTATCAGATCTCAATATAGACAAGAAGAGCACGTAGATATGGAGGATAGATCTTGAGCGTTAGATCTGAGCGCGAGGATCGTCCATCATAGGATCCAGGAGAATTTGCACAATCTTTAAAAAGTGCAAGGTGAAGCGAGTTCACAAAATATTATAATCCCGATGCAGACACAATGAAGACTTGCGAAATCATGAAAAGATCATGATCGTCAATACACCAAAAGATGTGGATCATTGATCTAAGCTCCATTTCGGAGTTTTGCCTATCATGAATTGGAGTGACAAGAACTTCCATCGAAGGAATCGCAAGATGTGAATTCACGATGAGATCTGGAACATAGATTCATCGAGATCATGGACCATTGATCCCAAGCCATTTCAGAGTTTCATGAATCATGACTTTGAGAGGAAAGAAACATAACCACCGAAATTGCGATATGCGAAATCGTGATTTAATCACAACCATCAGTTCGAGGTTTGTTCTGGACCATTGATCCAACTCCATCTCAGAGCTTCACCTATTGCGACTTGGAGAGGCAAGAAACATAACCAACAAAATCACGATATGAAAAATCATGATTTAATCACAACCATCAGATCAAAGTTTGTCCTAGACCATTGATCCAGCTCCATCTCTGAACTTCGCCTATCGCAACTTGGAGAGGCAGGAAACATAAATGTCGAAATCGCGATATGTGAAATCGTGATATGATCTGAGCCATTGAATTAAGATCAGATCTGGACCATCAAATCATAGGACAAGTCACTGACTTGGAGTCAATGGAGCATGGTGTGGAAACTCATGAGATGCGAGATCACGATAAGATCTGGACCGTCACATCTATGGAGATTTCAACCATCGATCAGATGAAGTTTATAAACTCACAAAGCACCTTTTTGGCACAGCCTGTGGTCACCATCGGTGGTCACGAGAAGGGAAGGAGTCATTTCTAATAAGCTCCATTTTTAGGTTTCGGGGATCATGACTTGGAGAGTCAAGATGCCTCATCTCCAGATTCATGAGATGCGAATTCATGAAAATCACTTTATTCATTAGCACTTAGTCATGGCCATAGTCATATAGTGGAAGGAGCTAGCACAGAAAATCTTTGTATCATAATTTTGGAGATCGCGACATGAAGTGTCAAGACACTTGGCCATAGGAATGATGAAATGTCGAAAACTGATTTAAAGGCAAGATTAATAAAGTTAATGCAATGGTGCAGATAAACTTGAATATGATCGGAGGGATACTATTCTCTCTCATAGTTAAATCATCAGTTACGAATCTGTTAGCTAAACTCAGACATTATTCTTGATCGATTGGCGTTTCAGTTGCTTAGATGGTTTTCTTTTGCCGAAGAAGATGCGAAGTGAAACTGTTGTGGGTGTGGTGCATAAAAGAATGGGATACAAACTGTGTGCAGTTGGTAGTTGTGGATAGAATAATGAATTAAACTGTAGGAAAGGGGAAATCATAGGATGCACAGTGTGAGACTAAAAGAATGCACAGTATGAGACTGAAAGAATGCGCAGTGCGAGATAAAAATCAGAGAAGAGTAACAGATGAGAAATAGACCTGAAGCAGAGTAGAACGACAGAACAAGTTGAAGTAGAGTATGATTGTAGAACAAACAAAGGAAGAGAAGAATTGTATAACAGTTAGAAGAAAACCAGATTTACAGAATAGAGAAGAAGTGGTAAGAATCGATTTGTTTATGTAGTTGGTTGTTCAATTATTCATTTAATATTTGAGGTTGGTTGGGAAGTGCTAGGGAGGACTAGTGTCCTTAGAGGTTCAAGTGAGTGCTTGAACACAAGGAGTTGGTGCTTCCATCTAGTTGGTGCTAGAGAAACCAGGGAGTTGGTACTTCCTTCTAGTGGGTGATAGAGAAAAATAGAGAGTTGGTGCTATTAGCAAGTTGCAGCTTCCAAAACAGAGGTATCAGCCTCACATTGAGTTGTTTCTCAATTATAGATGATGTACAGAACTTAAAAGACTGACTATCATTTAGAAAGAAGAAGAGGTTTTCTCCCTTTATGGGTTTCCTCGTGAAAATATATTTTTGTGTATACCTTATGTGCCACTGATGCTCATTACTTTCATTGTCCATATGCTGTATAATGTTGATGATCACTTGAAGAAATTTAAGA
>JASDQU010737887.1:385432-411237 GCA_032191745.1 Picea mariana
TGTTTATTGAATATGTAAATTATATTGCATGCAAAATATCTAGAAGCAATAAATACCTTCTTGACTTTGATAGATGGTGGGTCTGATGAATTAAATGAGCATGGTGGGGTGTTATGTACATTTTGGGGGAAATTGTCAAATTACATTTATTAGCTAGAAAGACTTTTCATTTTATTTATTGTTGTTTAAAGCAAGTCATTTATATTTTAGTTTTATTTTAATCTTTTTCCAAAAATCTAGATAAGGGAGGTTGATGGATAATAATGAGGGTGGTTGAGGAGACATTGGGAAGGGTGTATGGAAACTTGATAAATAGGGAGGAGAAGTGGTGAGAAAGGGGGGATTGAGAGGTTTGAGCATGATGAGAGGTTGTGAAATCTTTGGAAGATATATTTCTTATGATGGTTTTGTTTGAGCATTTGTGCTTTGTTGTTATTGGAGTCACGGGCATGGAGGGCCAAGAAACCGAAAGGTTTCTTGGAGCTAGGAAGTCGGCTAGGCTCTTAGTTGGTTGGGAGGATTCTGTTGTTTCACTCTGGGAAAGAGGGAAAATGATGCTTGGAAGCACCCAAGACTACATTACAACCGATGAGCTTCGACAAGCTAAGGATGCTGTATTTTTCGGTGATATTTGGTTATTGATATTTTGTATATACTTTTGTTTTAAGTTCTAAATCATAGAGTTAACATATTACTTATTTCATCATGTTATCTAGATTTGTCATTGAGCAAATGAAAATCAATGAAATTATGCTAAAACAAAGTTGTTATTGTGTATGTATTTAATGAAAGGTTAATTGTTTAACATCCTGCATCTTGCATGGGTGTTACACTAAACAACTTATAATTGTTCCATGTACATATCTCCTCTCATGATGATTTTGTGGATAGTACGATCCCACAATCTACATCCCTTATCTCCATCACTATAACCAACAGAGATATACTTCATTTACTGAATCCATCCAAGCTATCCAAGCCAACTAAGTGAGCCTCCACCTCTCACCTCTAGGCTAATTTCAGTGGAGTATGAAATCCATGGGCTCTAAAACCACGAGCTACCAAAACCATGTGCCTGAAACCATGACTATTGACCTAAATTTCCCCCTTTAAACTTGACTTGGGGTTTCTCATGACTAAATACGGCCAAAATTCCTCAAATTCAGGGTACCCCATGCTCCCCACTATCACCTAGGTCCATGTCTAGACTTTATCGGTGAAATTTCAAACTCAAGGTACGCATGCCTAACCAGGTCTTATAGTTGTATTCCTATTTACATTAAAATAAATCCACCTCAAACTTTGCATTCAAAACCTTCACCTTGCCATTGACATCCACCAAGATCCATGGTCTTTCTTTCCAAATCTTCTCTGCACATTACTTGCACGCTGACCTTGTATCAAATGACACACACATTTCAAATTTCACACCGACAGTTGAAGGAAATGGAGTCCGATCACAACCCACAGACTCGACCTCACAACCCTCGTGTTGATCTCCTGTAGAATATAACGACCCACGCAACTGATACTCCACTGCTATGGATTCACGACATTTGTCGCTTCCACCTTGGCCAAATATGCATCTGAATCACATGGACTCAAGTCAATGAACATGTGACGTAGCACATTCGTTCGTGGGATATTAAAGAATACCCCTAATTTTACTAGATATTGATAAATACCTCCCCAAATACTTTTGTTTAACCCCCCTCCCAATACATTTTTCAATTAAAAAACCCTATTCTTACTAGATATATCATATTTTTCCCAAATACCCCTTTTTATACCCCATTGTACCCTATATCCACTCCAAAACCTACAATTATTGACTCTATTTTTCATAATTTAAAAACCCCCTTTATGAATGAACATGATAAGCTATTAGTCAATAAGGTGAAGCCCACATGATCCAAATCCACCTCTTTGTTTGCTTCTTGGACTCTCTCTGTTAGCGGTATTTCCACTGTCAACACCTCCTCCTTTTACCGCAAATTGAGGGCCTCCAACTACTTTCTCTTGTGGCCTTTCCTCTCAAGTTGAAACTACCTTCTTTTCTCAGTGAAGAGCATCAATCCTCACACAACTACTTAGAACCTTGATGAAGAACCACTTTTTCCTTCATCGAATCCTCTCATGTCTTTTACGACCTTTCTCCGATGAGAGCATACAAGAAAACCATGACCTCTCCTCATGGCTCACGGTTCAACCTTTTCCTCTACGTGTGACCGACCGTTCTCTTTACCCAATAACCAATGACTTCCTCTTCTTTTGCGGTTTCTCCTCCGCATGGCTCAACCCTCTTCTAGAGAATTAATTTCCTTACAACTCCGTCCTTTGTTGACATCCATGGCCTCCATGATCTGGTGCTCCTTCACGACCTTCCACCAAAACACATCCAAGAAACCCTTGTGGCCTCCACAATCTTATCTTATTACTAAGAAACCCTTGTGGACTCCACAATCTTATGCACCACTCCTTGTGGGATTTCCTCTCTTGGTCAACGACCTCTATCGGCTCTGATCTAGTGATCTTTCTCCAACGACCATTCACCTTAAGCTCTGATACCACTTGTTGGGATCAACCCTGCAAACACTGAGATTAAATAACAAAGATATAAAAAGAAGATAACACATCACACACAACACAACAAAGTCAAATAGAGTTTGGGAGCAACGATTTCCTTTATTGCTCAGTCAATGGAGAAATAAATTCATAAATCTCAATAAACTCCTCACGGGCTTCTACATTTAACTAGGATAGATCTCAAGTATTTCTAAGCATACAAAAAACCAAACTCTTGAGGAACCTCCAAATTATAACTATAAAGGTATATGTTATCACAACCCAACATTTTAACTTAATTATGAAATCATCCTTAAATCACAATTAATGAAAAGAATGCATAACAAATTTAGATAAAAATATATGAAATTTTTAATATAAAGGTTTTGAGCCTCTTTCCATACTTGGTAATGCGTTGGATAAGTTTAATTTATGAATGAGTTCAAAGACTTATTTATGAAGTCCCGCTTTTGAGTTTTGAAGTGGATAATCTAATTTGACTCAAAGATAGATGATATACCATCTTTAATCTAAGTTTAATTTTCCATTTAATTTGATTTAAGCATAGGGTTTTTAGCAAAAACAAAAAAATAAAAAAATGTGTTATAGTGAAAATCACATTTTGACAAGGTTTTTAAATTATGAACATATTGTTTTCGAATGCAAATTATGTATTGAACATTTATATGTAGCATCGTCTTACATAAGGTAAAGTGGTAGGATAACAAACCCAATGAGTGGATGGACTCCATGTTGAATTGCTAATGAGTGAAGGATCAAAGGCACTTAAGGCTTGGAATTTTTGTAGATGACCTTTTCACATTCTAATCAATTATGAATATTGATTCAAACCCTTTATCACTAATTTTATTTTCGGATTTTAAAATTGTGAAGAAGGGATAGTATTTAAATAGTTCAATTCAACAATTTATCTTTTCATATCACTATTTAAATATGTTTTTATGGAATAATAATTTTATTAACTTTCTAAAACGGGAATCAATGTTTTGTGATTAAGTGAGAAGATACCATCTAATTAGTGTTGTGAAAGATTCCAAGAATCTCAAACCATTATGGAATAATAATTTTATTAACTTTCTAAAACGGGAATCAATGTTTTGTGATTAAGTGAGAAGATACCATGTAATTAGTGTTGTGAAAGATTCCAAGAATCTCAAACCAATGTGCTAGTTGGATTAGAATAACAAAGATAAAAAGGATTGCAATATGAAAAGAGAAGACAATTCATTAATATACAACATGTAAATATTTAGGGTTAAAAAATAATAATGAATTTAGATATGAATTTTATAGATTCATAAAGTTAAAAGAAAAGAATAAACTTAATATTTTTTTTATAAGAATATAAGAAGGTTAAAAATATTAATTTATTTTTATTTTATTTTAAATAATAAAAAAAAAGTCAATTCATAATATGTTTAGACTACATCGTTTTTAAAATGATTATAAAATTATTAGTATCCATTAGGAATAGAAGGTATGTGAGAGAAATAATAAACCATCAACAACAAAAACACATAAATCATGCATACATCATTGACACATGATTTATTTTGGAAAACCCTTGCTGAAAAACCAATCAAAGATATCTTTGTTCCCTTCAAAAACCAATCAAAGATATCTTTGTTCCCTTCAAATCCAGCCATGTCAGCCAAGTGAGCCATCACCTCTCACCTCCAGGCACATTACAATGGAGTCTTCTAAGCCCATTTAGAGGCTTCATTACATACAATCCACGGGCACAATACCACATGCTACCAAAACCATGGGCCCACAAAACACCACTATTTACCTAAAATGAATTTAACTCATTGACTCTTTTATAGAGTCAAGTTTAACCCAACAATCCCCCCTTTTAAACTTGAATTGGGGTAATTATCCTACCCCCCTCAAATTTTGTAACTAGGGTATTGGGAATTCGGGAATCTAACATGCTTCCCCCCCTATCAACTAGGTATATGTCCAGGCTTTAGCGGTAACTTACTAGGGGTACGCATGCCTAACTAGGTATTACAATCATATGCCCATTTTCATGTAATTCTCCATAATAATAACAATATTTTTTAAATTCTTTTAGTGTTGTTATAACCTTTAGGATTCCATGGGAATGCACTCACCATGTTCATTGCTTCTTTTACCAAGAGAAATAATAAACCAACAACAACAAAAAAATACAAATCATGTATACATCACTGACACATGATTTACCTTGGAAAATCCTTACAAAAAAAACCAACCAAAGATATATTTGTTCCCTTAACCAAATCCAACCAAGGAAACTAAGTGATCCTTCACCGCTCACCTTCGGACCCATTACAATGGAGTATCTTAAACCTATTTAATTATTAATCTCTACCACTAGGTAGAAACCTTTGTTTTCCTTTTTAGAATTATTTGTGTTCATATAACACATTTTTGACACTGACTAAAACTTAACTATAGTATATACTTTTATTTTATTTTTAAATTATGTTATTCATGATTCTCATTTGGTGAGACTGCATTTTCTATCATTTAAAAAGAATAAATAAATAAATAATATATTGTACATCATCAAATACATCATTATCAGGTCGTAATTTTAGTTGATTTCCACTGATGTTTCCTTTTCTTGTTAAGCTTGACAACACTAAAAATGAAATTCATGGAAACCTTTCAGAAAATGTTGAAGAAGAAGAAAATTATGCTTAGGGTATTTCAAGCTCTCTTTTACCCACTCTACCTTTTTTTCCCTTCAACAACAAAAAAATATATCCATTATTTAGCTAGGGTTAGGGTTTTTTTACATGGGATTTCTTTTTATTTAGGGTTTCTCTTTCTTTTATATATACTTCATATTTAAAGGTCACAAATTTATTGAATATGGGCACCATTTTATAACAATATATATTGGGTGTGGCTTGGATGGTTGTGAGGAATGTTTGTTATCCTCTCCACTCGGGTTCAATTCCCATAATGACATGAATAAAGCTCATAATGTGTATGTTGTAATGGCTTTGAGCCTATATGTATTGGAAAATTGTCTTTAATTCAAAATTGAATAACAAGACAACTGCTATTTCTAGGGGGAAAATATTCATTCCTATGAAAAAAGAATATAAATGTTACACATACATTTCATTGTAGCAAGCAAGGCCTCTCACAAGGATTTGGTAATGGGGTTAACTAAGAGCGTGCACATCCATCTATCTTTGATAGATGTGAATTCCTTCTTTCTTCGATGTTATGAACACTCTATATGGTTGTCGTGTGGGTGTCGTGCCAATAAATCTTAAATCAAGGGACAATCAACCCTCTATAGGATCAAATTATTTGTCATGATCCAATTATACATAGTGCTATTAAGTGGTTGCACTCAGTTAGTCTATTTTTTTAGATTCAAATATGAAGGGGCATCAATTCTTGAAGATCCAATGAAGGGGTCGAATCCTTATCATCGCAATGGAAATTCTTGTGAAAGTAATGGATAAGGTGAAAGTAAGTTTACTTATCATCAAGGATTCGACCCCTTCATTGGATCTTTTCGAGAGTATAAAACCTTTTGCATTTACTTTTACTTCTTTTCGAGAGTATGTTTGATGTGTATGAAAAGGAAAGGGGTTGGAAGTATAATGGTTATTGGAAAAATAGCATTCTATTTATATAGGTTTATTTAAGATGAATCAACAGCATTGTGTGGGTTCAATGTGTAGAGAAATGAGTAGACATTGTTTCCACACGGACACCGAAATTGTATCGGATGTTTTATTCAACAAAATAATTGTACATATGTAAAAACATAAAAAAATTCTTAAGATAGACACACTATCTTAGCACACTAACAACTTATTGAGAGAATATCTCAACCACACACCAAAGTAGGAGCTAAATAGTTGGAGAGAATCTCTCATATCCAATTAAATCTAACAATCTCCTAAAGCTTAGAAGCAATATGTTCACGTAGAGACAAACTCTACCTCACAATGACCAATTCAATAACGACCACAACCTTCTCATATGATCAAGAATCAAACATAATACATGTAGGAGTTACTCTTTCTGACACTCCACCTTAATGATCACTTGTATCAATCTATGTTTGGTAAGGTATTTATCATCATATTTCTCCATTATGATGCAACAAATGCTCCACTATGAATGGAAGACACTCTTGATCAACCAAGTATATATTTGGTCCAACCTAACATTTTTATCTCATATCTTGATCATGTAGACATCATCAAACTATCAAAGTCCATATAAAGGAACAACCATCCACTAGAATGTGTGGGTACCTAACCGTTGTAGCCTCTGATCTAATAGGATGTCCTTCTGGTACATGGTTCATTCAACTTATTGATGAACTTCCCCTAAATGCACATAAAACTTCTAGCTTCTAAGCCTAACACACCTCCCGGATTTTACAACCAACATGGTCCACTCATAAAGCATTCAACCAACACATGGCCCCACTCCTCCAAGTGTTAACAACTCCATAACAAAGGTTAGATTGAATAAGTTATCCAAATTTGATCTAGGATCTTTTCATCGAAGTGACTTATAAAGAATTGCATTAAATGAGCATAAATTAAAGTGCACCATTAAAGAAGGAAAAGCTCAATAATTAAGAGACACAAGCATCAAATCTGAACACAAAAAATTGATAACGTAGTTCGTCCCTAGTGGACTATGTTTCCAGGTCCTCCTCTCAAATGGGTAGGCCTTTTTATTAACTCCACAAAAGAATTTGGCAAAATACATAAGTATACCTCATTTTGGAATTAAGTTGCAGAAGCTTTGCTAAAAAAAAAAAACAGACAACACCATTGAATTCATGGCGTCGAATTACCCAAAAATGGTTGTCTCCATGCCTCAATCCGACTCTAGCACTCCCAGGCCCAAGAGAAATTTTGTCTCGATTTTCGTGCCTTGTAGCCTGCAATTAATTCCAAAAAATGCCTCAAAAATTGTGCCCGACCGTACCGTTGCGCACCTCTCCCTGTGCACTAGAGGATTTCAAAATTTTAAATAAAAATTGTGGGCGTTGTAAACAATGGGGCTGTTTGGTCTATTGGTTGGCAGAGCTATAGTTAAGGCGTATACAATGGGGGAGGTCTTGACGTCAAGCCCACGAGCCTCGCCTTTTGGGTGTTTGTTATAAATTATATGCATATATGTATGGTGGTTCTTTCAACTTTTGGAGGTAGTTTAGATATGTCTGTTGGGTCACTAGATCTGGCAGGGTTCCGCCAAATCTGGCGGACCCACCATTTTTATTTTTGGAATTTGGTTCTCATGCCCTCATTAGGCATTTTGCGACTACCACATGGCATCCCATGACTGATCCACGTGGCAACCAACCATTGGGCCACACCAACCACCTGTACAGTCACCTGCCATGTCAATGTACGTTCTTCCACCTCAGCTTCCATATCAACCTACCACATCATCCTACCATGTCACCGTATGGTTTTCCACGTGGCGCTTTTTCATTGGTCCATGGATCAACCCGAAAAATCCAAAAACGAATGACACGTGGCAACCTCTGGTGCTGCCACATCACCATGATAATGTCATGTTGACGTCAGCATGACATGTGTCACCTCTTATGTGTTCCACGTACACTGTATGGATGCTAACATCATCTGTACTGATGATGACCTCAACCATACAGATAGTGATTCATCCCCTGTTGACTAGGCTAGGTTGACCAAAATTTGATCGCAAATATCTTTCGATCCGTAAATCCATTTGACAAGCCGTTTACGCCGTTGGAAATTTTGTGAAGAACTCTTTGCGATGATGCCACTTTCACTGGGTTTTGAGGACTTTTAATTTTTTCCCTTTCTCTGTCCGTTGAGGCCATTCTGAGCTTCTTGAGTTTCTTCTGCAAGTGATGAGCTTTCCTTAGTCTTCTCTGGATCATTTTTGGATCATGCTTTCCCACTGATATCATTTTGGACCACCAAAAGATTTCATCAATCCATAGATAAGTGAGGGAAGAGTTCCCTCACCTCAATCCACTTTGCCTTGATTGGATGTGCGCCCTTTAAGCCTACTCGAAGATAATCAACACCACCCCTGTGTGAAGTCCTCATCCTTCTATCCAGGATGATATCTTCCTTTAACTCATCCAAGTACTGAGGAGAAAACTCATCAACTGAAGGTATTGAAACTTCCTCATCCTAATCCATGATCATGGGAGGCTAAAAAATTTTCAAGTTCTCTACATTTACAACTAAGTAGATCTGCATATGAGGTGGAAGATCCAGATGAAAAACATTGGTACCACTTTTCTCCAAAATAGTGAAGGGTCCATAACGAATGGTCTTGAGTTTCTTGCCTTCACCCTTAAATATCTCCTTGCTGATGTGAAGCCATACTTGGTCTCCAACCTGGAACTGATGATCAACCCTGTGTTTTTCATGCCAAGCTTTATACTGTGTTTGAATTTTCTCCAACTATTCCATCACTACTTGGTGTACCTGTTGGATCCTCTGGATGAACTTGTGGGCTCTGTCTTCATTTCTTTCTTCATTTGAATCGACATATCTCCCATACATCAAGTCCAAAGGAAATTTAGTTAAGTACCCAAAACATGTCTCAAAAGGCAAACATTGAGTGGAGGAATGTAAGGCTCGATTGTAAGCATGTTGTACATAGGGTATTTGTTCATCCCATAATTTGGGATGCTTGTTGCAATAGCCTCGAAGAAAAAGTACCACTGTTCGGTTAACAACCTTTGTCTGTCTGTCTGTCCGTGGATGGAAAACAATGCTCCTCTCAACTTGGTGTCCATCATTCTCCACAAGCTTGTCCAAAAATCCCCAAAGAATTGAGTATCTCGATCCGAGATAATGGATGTGAATAACTCAAAGTGAACCCAAACATACTGAAAGAAGATATTAATAGTCTGCTCAATAGTGATCTTCTTTTTACATGACATTAAGATACACATCTTGCTGAACCTATCCACCACAACATACAAATAGTCATGACCCATTTTCTACATTGGTAAAACCCCTACAAAATCCATGGAGATACTTTCCCATGGATGGGATGGAATAGGTAGTGGTGAATATAGCCCCAGTTTTCTACAAGTAGAACACATCACACATCCCTTTACATATTTAGTTACAATTTCTTTCATTTTAGGCCAATAACAAAACCTCTGCAAATGAGCCATAGTTTTTCCTACCCCAAAATGCCTAGACACAAGAGAAGTGTGAGCTTCTCGTATTACATGGGCAGATTCACTTGTAGGAATACATAGATTTCCAAGATGGTAGAGTAGATTTCCCTGCAGACAATAGTTCTCTACCTGTGCGCCATAGGTTAGATTATCATAGACTTCTTTAAAATCTTCATCAATGGCATATTGTTCCACATAGCTATCATGATATAAAGAAGCATTCTTCAAAATAATAGAAGGAACAATATGAGGTCTAGAAAGCATATCATCTACCTTGTTACTTGTACCCTTTTTGTACTTGATTACCAAATGAAATTGTTGTAGGAATCCCATCCATCTGTAATGTCGAGATTATTGCAGTTTGGTTTGTCCTTGGAGATACTATAAGGGTTGGTGATCTCTATGTATGATTTTTTCCTTCCCTACGAAGTAGTGCTTCCATTTATTTACGCTTTGAACTAATGCATACAACTCTTTATCATATGTAGGATAGTTAACAACAACTTGGTTAAAAGTTTCGAAGTGGTAACAAATAGGCTTATGATATTGCATCAATATTGCACCCATGGTGTATTCCCTGACATCTGTCTCGATCTTGAAGGGATGCTGAATATTTGGTAGTGCTAATACTGGTACAGTACTGATCTTTTCCTTCAAAGTGTCGAAAGATTTTTGTTTCTTTCCTCCCCACTGAAAAGTGTTCTTCACACTGGTTAAGGGATGCAAAGGAGTTGCTATAAAGGATAAGTTTGGAATGAACCTCGTCCAATACTGGACTGCACCGAAGAATCTTCGTATCTCGGTTACACTTTTGAGCTCAGGCCAATTTACAATTCGATCAATCTTGGAAGGATCAATTTTTAATTTTCCTCCTCTTACAATATGAGCATACTACACAAGTGCAGTCTTACCAAATGCACATTTGGAAAATTTTACAGACAACTTTTCCCTTTGCAAATTATCCAATACTTTCTTTACATGCCTCACATGTTCATCCCAATTCCTGCTAAATATAAGAATGTCGTCTAAATATACAATCACAAAATCATCTAGAAAAGGCCTAAATACATCATTCATCACATACATGAAGGTTGTCAGAGCATTACAAAGCCCAAATGACATAACTAACCACTCAAACAATCCATTTTTGGTTTTAAAGGCAATGTTCCATGCATCATGTTCTGCAACCCTGATTTGATGGTGTCCACTGCGCAAATCCAACTTAGTGAAATAAACAACAATCTTTAACTGATTAAGTAAATCATCTATACGAGGAAGAGGGTATCGATTTTTCATTGTGATTTTATTTAAGGCCCGATAATCGACACGCATTCGGCATGTGCCATCTTTCTTTGGCACCATCATGACCGGAGAACCACAAGGAGATGAGTTGGGCTTGATGACCCCTTGATCCAATTATACTTGTACCTTCTTCTTGATCTCTGTCATCTCTACAATTGGCATCCTATACATGCCCACATTAGGAAGAGGAGAATCCTATTGAAGATGTATTTCATGTTGGATTTCCCTCTTAGGAGGTAATCCATCCGGTTCCTGGAAAATATCATCATACTTAGAAACAATATCAATCAATTATTTATTATGAGAAGGATCGCATCCTTGGAAAGCGTCAAATGTTTCTACATCTTTCTCCCTTACAACCATGAGTATATATATCTTCTTAGTGTTTATGAGTCTCTTCATTTGTCTTTCACTAACAAGTGTTGTGTTTACCCTCATGCTGTGAGCTCTAACAATATATTCCACTCCCCCCTTATTAAGGTGGTATTTGTTCTCATGATGAAAGAAGAATGCTTTTCTATCATAAAGATAAGGACTCCCCAACACTATGCCACATATATCAAGTGATACAACATCCAAATCCAATTCATCAATCAACTTTGAAGCAATAACAAATCTGACCCTACATTGTTTGGTGACATTAAGTTTTTCTTTATCACATACCCAACCAAGAGGATAAGGCTTTGGATGTGGTTTCATTTCAAGTCCCATATTTTTGACAATTTATTTAGATATCAAGTTTACTTGGGAACCTAGATAAAATAATGTATCTATCTTAGTGTGTTTAGATACAAATCTTATATGAAATAATTCATTCCTCTTTCGTTCATCATCATGAGATTCATTGTAGGAATTTGAACTAGCATGAAGGGAATATTTCCCTTATACTCCAACTGCTGTGATATTTCCTTCGTCTCCTGAATTGGAACAAATATCTTGTTGCACTATAGCAACGATTTTTTTCTTCCCCTTTCCACTGAACTGTTTTGGTCTCTTATCTAGATGTAGTTTCCAATAGCATTCATCATCGTGACCACTTTTATTGCAATGAGTGCAAGATGGCTTTCCTTCTTCTATCTTTGATCCTTGTGGAAAATGGATTTCCTTCTTCTATATTTGATCCTTGTGGACATCGGTGGCCACCCACCTATTCCATTGGCTCGAAAAACTGTTTTCCACCTTGGCAGTTTTTCGACATTTTTTCGGGTTCTAAACTTTCGGGGTCGTTTTGAGGCCCTAAACGTTGTTTTTTTGGGGATTTGGGGCCCAGGTGACTGCCAAGGGCATTGACCAGAGACAGTAAAAAATCGTTCTTCTTAGTTAGACCTTTCCAACACGATTTCGTGCGCCTAAAACAAAGATCGTATGAAAAAGTTACGACCCTGAGAAGTTTATGTACTAACTTACCCAAACGGGGACATGACTTTTGGGGCTTCATCTCCTAGGTTTTTGGATGTCTAGGGTTTTTGTCATTCCTGTTTATTGTAAAAATTCCTTGAGAGCCTCATTGTAGTCATATTATTGCGAATGAGCGCAGCCGTCACATCTCTTCTTAGAGATAAGCCGCCACCATTCCAACAAGCTTGTTTTCTGTTGCATTTTACAGTTTAAGCTTATGTCCTTTTTTAATAGAAAACCAGTTTAACTGTATCTTCGTTATTTCGTGTTAAGCATATTTTAATAATATGTATTCATTTCATCCTGCTCATAAAATCCAGATCAGTGGTATCAGAGCGGTCTGCTCCTTGTCATCTTAATGCATGTCCCCAATGAGGTCAGGGTACAAAGAATTGAGTCTCGAGTTTGTTTCTCTTGAGGAAAAAAGCTCTCGCACACCCAATCAACCTCTCATGATAGGAGAAAATAAATATGATGGTCAAGAGATCCTTTCAAAATGTTGATTGAGGAAGCCCTCACGCAACAAAGGAACGAAATGATGGATAGTTTCGCACAAATCCTTCGACGGCTACCAACGGGCGACGCATCTTCCTCAAGTGGAGGCGTCACCCCCTTCAAGGTACAAATCAACTTCGATATTCCTATATTTGAAGGTTAGATAGAAGGAGATGTTATAGACAAGTTGTTGAATCTACCAGAGGGGTATTTCTCTGTCCATAAATTTTCAAATAGAGAAAATATTACTTTTGTGCTCCTCAAAGTCATTCTCCATGTCAAATATTGGTGGGAAAATTTCTGTGAGAAAAAGGAAACAGAGGAACCCTCATTTTTTACAGTCACGGCCACCTAGGAATACTTCAAAGATGCTATTAAGGAAAAATACTACCCTATCAGAAGTTATGACGACTTGTATACCAAATGGACCGATTGCGGCAAGAAAGAGACCAAGCAGTGCCAGAGTTCAGAAATATCTTCCATACCTTGCGCACCAAGATGGGTATCAAAGATTCAGAGAGACATATGGTGCTCAAGTATTGTGGTGCTTTGCATAAATACATACAGATCAAAATGGAATTTTTGGACATCTTTTCCTTGGGCATGACCTACTGATATGCCATCAAAATCGAGTAGAAGCTTAAACAAAAGACATGGCAATTTGGTCCTGGGAACCCTTCACAGAAAAATCCAGGAAAGGGTGCCCCAACCCACAAAACAAAGGACAGATAAAATATGGACAGTATGAGGACAACTAGTCCAAGCCGCAAGCAAAGAAGGACACCAGAAAGACAAAGAAAGATACAGGGAAGTGGTGCGACTTCCATAAGAGCCCTTGGTATAACACTACTGATTGTCGCTCAAAGCAATCGTTGGTGGCCAAAGTGAAATCCTCTGAATCAGATGTAAGTTCTGACT
Source organism: Picea mariana (assembly GCA_032191745.1). Lineage (NCBI taxonomy): Eukaryota > Viridiplantae > Streptophyta > Pinopsida > Pinales > Pinaceae > Picea > Picea mariana. Next base: position 399,303 of record JASDQU010737887.1, read on the forward strand.
TTGAGTCAAAAACAGAAAGGGGAATATAGATCAATGATGTGAAACCCAGTGCCACTGTGCTACCACCAAGCTTCATCCTGGTGAACCAGACGAGCCAGAAGAAGGCGAGCACCTCTTCCATTCACAGATGTGGGTAAAAGGCACCCCACTGCACTTCATCGTTGATAGTGGTAGCCAAAAGAACTTCATCTCAGTAGAGTTCATCAAGCAGTTGGCCCTCCCAACAATGTCGCACCCACAACCTTACACCATTGGATGGATCCTCCAAGGAAGCGATCTCCCCATCAGCCAACAGTGTCGATTGTCATACAACATCAAGCCCTTTAAAGACGAGGTATTGTGTGATGCTTCTCCTCCCAAATTTTGTAATGTTCTTTTGGGACAACCTTATTTATGGAAACGTGATGTTGTATATGAGTCTATGCCTCGTAGTGTTATTATTACTTTGAACAGGAAATTGTACAGTATACCCGAGGTAGTCCCTCGTAGTGCTATTTCCTTGATCTCTGCCAAGAATTGCAGGAAGGTCATCTCTCATACGGGGAAGTTTTTATTCTTTGTGATTCTCTCTCAGAATGAGAGAAAGATCACAACCACATCCAGGGTCTCTGCGACTGACCTCTCCACACAACAGAAGAAAGTAGATAAGGTCATGGAAGAATACTTGGATATCTTCTCCTCACATATCGGGGTACCTCTGCACTGTCAAGTCAAGCACCCCATTGATCTGACCCCCGACACATCACTGCCCAATGGGCTAACCTACCACTTCTCTTTGTTATAGAATGAGGATATCAAGCGATAGATCCAGGAACTTCTCCACAAGGGCACATCCGCCCCAATTCATCACCTTGCGGGATCCCAATCGTTCTGGTACATAAATATGGAACCTGACGACTTTTCATTGATTACCGAGATTTGAATAAAATCACAGTCATAAACCGATACTTGATTACCCAAATTGATGACTTCCTTGATCAGCTCACAGGGGCCAAATACTTCAGTAATATTGATCTGAAGTCTAGCTACCACCAGGTCCCGAGAGAACAAACAGATGTATGGAAGACCGCCTTCAAGTCAAAGGAAGGTAGTTTTGAATGGTTGGTCATTCCCTTTGGTTTTACAAATGCTCCAACCACTTTCATGAGGATGATTGATGATATCCTGGGATCATTCACTAATACTTTGGTGTGGTATATCTGGATGACATTCTCATTTACAACAAGACTTGGGCATAACACTTGCAGCATATTCAACAGGTTTTGCACACCCTACAACAACACAAGATATACGCCAACTTGGAAAAATTATCCTTCGGCATAGACAGGGTCCATTACCTGGGATACATCATTGATCAACATGGAATACATGTGGTTCCAGCCGAGATCCAAGTCATCTGTGACTGGCCAGCCCAAACCACACTCACTGAGCTTCGAATTTTCTTGGGCCTTGCCAATTTCTACTGTAGGTTCGTGTTGGGATTCTCCCATATTGCATGGGCCCTCAGCCAAATAACTAGGGGTGGTGGTAAGGAAAAATTTGTGTGGAGCCAGTCCCAACAATAAGCGTTCAATGATTTGAAGCAATGCTTGTGCTCAACCCTAGTACTTTCACTACTTGACCTGCAACATCCCTTTGAGATCGAGACAGATGACTCATACTATGTTGTGGGCATCGTTCTCACTCAGCACGACCACCCCATGGACTATCATAGTGAGACACTATCAGATGTTGTCTGTAAGTACCCTACTTGCGACAAAGAAATGTACTCCATTATGCAATCCTACCACTAGTGGAGACATTACATTCTTGGGAATGAGACAGTCATCCACACTGATCATAAGCCACTACATGTCATGCAGACACAAGGAAAATTGCAGAATGACCGCCATCAGAAGTGGTCCACATACTTGTAGCAATTCCACCTCAAAATCAAGTATAAAACAAGAATCACCAACCGCGTCGCTGATTGCCTCAACATACCGCCAGTCGTGACACTCACCACGGTGCTATATTCTTGCGTCCATGAGACCTCTGGATGGCCCCAACTTTATGAGATAGACCCATATTTCTCCACCACCTACCAAATTTTGGGCGCAAACACAGTTGTTGATAATTTCCATCTTCAAGATGGGTTGTTGTGTCGTTTAGGCCATCTCTACATTCCATCAAGTGAGCGAGTGAAGATGATATGGTAATCCCACTACAGTCAGGTGGAAGGAAACTTCAGCATCGAAAAGACAGTGGTAATGTTGCAACAACATTTCTATTGGATGAAACTTCAACAGGTGGTCAACAAGTATATCAGGTCCTGCATTGCCTGTGCTATTCCCAAACTGACCACTAAGAAATAGGGACTACACACCCCTCTACCTACTCCTAACATGCCATGGAATCCATCTCAATGGACTACATATCAGGTCTCTCGTCCACCAAGAGGGGAAATGACTGTGTTTTTGTGGTTGTTGATCGCTTTTCTAAGATGGCGATTCTGGCTGCCTACAAGAAGGGCATCACAACAAGATCTTCTTTGAACGAGTCTGGGTACATTTTAGAATCCCATAAACCATTATCTCAGATCAGGATAGTCAATTTCTCAACACATTCTGGTCGATCCTCTGGTCAGTTCTGGACACGAAGCTCACCAAATCCATGGCCTTCCACCCCCAGATAGATGGCCAAAACAAGGTATTAAATAGAATGATCATACATATCCTGCGCATGTATAATTCCAAGAACCCTCGCACATGGGATGCGAGTCTTCCCTATGTTCAACATAGCTACAAACGAGACCTGCATAGCTCAACCAACCACAACCCCTTTTAGGTGGGGTTGGGATTCCAAACATTGGGTCCCATAGATGTTGCGCTACCCCTTGCGGTCACCTTGACCGACTCATCTCCTAGTCCAGCTGAAGCTGACAAAGCCACCTGTTTCATTGAGTGGATCTAGCACATCCACCAGCAGGTTCAAGACATCCTACAAAATACCAATGACAAGTACAATCAACGCCATGATCAACACCAGGTGCCACATAAATTTCAGGTGGGTGACAAAGTTTGGTTGCACTTGCAGAAAGAACGCCTTACAGGACCCCATTGAAAGCTTCGCCCACTCCGTTATGGGACGTACACCATCACCAAGGTTGTGGGTGATAATTCTTTTGAGCTCAACATTTTTCCTTTCCTTGTTGTGCACCCAATGTTCAAAATGGATCTCCTTCGGCCTTATTTCCCACCATTATTGGACACCTCAGAGGTAGCAGAACAATTGACACCAATAGAGCTCAACCCCGACTACATATAACAAGAATCTAGTGATCATATTGTGGACAAATAGATCAAGGGAACTCTCCAGCAAAGGATCTAGCTTTATTGAGTTGTCAAAGCCGGGAAGCCCTGCACCAAGGAAAGTGGCTCACTCGGGGCCAAATCCAGCAGAAATTTCCTCATTTGATGGGGGAACTCAACACAATGGAGACCATTTCTTCCTAAGGAGGGAGGATTGATCTAGGTGGATATCGGTGGTCACCCACCTATTCCACTAAGTCGAAAAATAGTTTTCCACCTTGGCATTGTTTTGATAGTGTTTTGGGTTCCAAACTTCCGGGGTCGTTTTGAGGTCCTAAACGATGTTTTTTGGGGATTTGGGGCCCATGTAATTGGTAGAAGCACTGCCTTGGGCCAATCGAAAATCGTTCTTCTTAGTTAGACCTTTCCAACAGGCTACTGTGCACCTAAAATGCGGATTGTATGAAAATGTTACGACCCCAGGAAGTTGATGTACTAACTTACCCAAACGGGTCCCACATGACTTTTGGCGCTTCGTCTCCTAGGGTTAGGTTTTTGGATGTCTAGGGATTTTGACATTCCTTTTTATTGTAAAAAGTCCTTGAGAGCCTCATTATAGTCATTTTCTTGCGAATGAGCGCAACTGTCACATCTCTTCTCACATATAAGCCGCCACCATTCTCGCAAGCTTGTTTTCCGCTGCATTTTACAGTTTCAATTTATTTCCTTTTTGAATAGAAAACCAGTTTTATTGTATCTCTGTTATTTTGTGTTAAACATCTTTTAATAATCTGTATTCATTTCATTCTTCTCATAAAATACAGATCACTCTTTACTGTGGCGGTCTTCTTGTCCTTCCTTTAAACTTCTTAAATGGCTTATGTGGGAGATTGGAAGGTTTCTTTGTGGGATCTTCTTGAACATGTTTTCCCCTGTTCTCAAGGTGAGTGGTTTGCACACAAACTTCATCAAGACTGGTGGGTTAAAAAATAACAAAGTATAACGAATATAACTGTGAAGTGCGCCAATATACTTCATTAAATTTTCATAAGAATCCAAAGGAATGTTTAATGCAAGAGCTTTCTTCCTAAATTCTTTTGTGAAAATTTGTACAGTTTGACCTTTACTTTGTATTAAAGTTTTCCATTCCATCATTGATTTATGTAAATAAACCAATGGATAAAATTTCTTCCTTATCGCTAATTTAAATTCCGACCATGAGGAAAGAAGATTACCACACTTACTTTTGTCCTGAAGTTTTCTCTCCCACCAAACGAGAGCGGTGCCTTCCAACCGAGGAGAAGCCAATTGCACTTTAACTTCCTCTTCATCAATCTGTTGAACACAACAATATACTTCAACCTGTCGGATCCAATTATATAGCTTTTTAGGATTAACATCTCCATTAAACATAGGTAAATTTTTTTTTACATCAAGCTTTAATAATGGTTTCTTAAAAGAGGCTTTATGGCTAGAATGAGGAGAATGATGAGAATACTCAGATGAAGAATAACTATAACTTGATGGTGAAGATGGAGGCTTAGTAGGGTCTCCTCCAACCCCTTGATTTATCGAAGCATCATCATTAGCTTGTGCTTCATTTTTCTTCCCTTTCTTCTTCATCCTCTTCTCATAGTCTCCATACATTCGTTCGACCATTTCTGACATGCGATAAAAGACCATATGGAAGTTTTTCTCCTGTTCATCATGCTTGTCCTCTTCTGCCATTTTCTTCATCCAGGATGCACGACCAACTTTGATATTGAAAGTCTTAATAGTTCCTTCACCCTGCTTATTCTTGGCCCTAGTAAGAATTCACACTCAACTATTCACATCAAAGATGACTGCTCTGATACCAACATGATCCAAGATCTTTTCATCGAAGTGACTTATAAATAATTGCATTAAATGAGCATAAATTAAAGTGCACCATTAAAGAATGAAAATATCAATAATGAAGAGACATAAGCATCAAATTTGAACACAAAAACTTGATAACGGATTTCATCCTTGGTGGACTATGTCTTCGGGTCCTGCTCTCAAATGGGTAGGTCTTTTTATTAACTCAACAAAAGAATTTGGAAAAATACATAAGTATACCTCATTCTGGAATTAAGTTGTAGAAGCTTTGCTCATATCAAAAAACATACAACACCATTGAATTCATGGTGTCGAATTACCCAAAAATGATTGTCACCATGCCTCAATCCGACTCTGGCACTCCTAGGCCCAAGATAAATTTTGTCTCAATTTTCATTCCCTACAACTTGCGATTAATTCCAAAAAATGCCTCGAAACTGTGCTCGGTCGTACCGTCGTGCACCTCTCCCCATGCGCTGGTGGATTTCAATTTTTTAAATAAAAATTGCAGTCGTTGTAAACAATGGGGTCGTTTGGCCTATTGGTTGGTAGAGATATAGTTAAGGCATATACAATGGGGGAGGTCCTGGGGTTGAGCCCGCGAGCCTCCCCTTCTGGGTGTTTGTTATAACTTATATGAATATATGTATGGTGGTTCTGCAAAATTTTGGAGGTAGTTTAGATATATCTTTTGGGTTGCCATATCTAGCGGGGTTTTGCCATATTTGGTAGACCCACCATTTTTATTTTTGGAATTTGTTCTCGGGCCCTCATTGGGAATTTTCCCACTGCCATGTGGCGACCAACCATTGGGCCACGCCCGCCACCTTCCACGTCAGTGTACGGTCTGCCACCTCAGTTGCCATATCATCCTGCCACGTCATCCTTCTATGTGACCACACGGTCTTCAACGTGGTTGTATGGATTGCCACATGGCACTTTTTTATTGGTCCACATATCGACCCAAAAAAGCCAAAAACAAATGACACGTGGAAGCCTCTGGTGCTTCCATGTCACCATGATGATGTCATCATGACACATGTCATCTCCTGCATGTGCCATGTACACTGTATGGATGCTGACGTCATCTGTACTAATGTTGACGTCAATAGTATGAACACTGACTCATCCCCTACTGACTGGGCTAGGTGGACCACACTTTGACCATGAATACCTTTCGACTTGTAACTCTGTTTGATGTGACGTTTACACCGTTGGAAAGCTTGTGACATGCTCTTCGCGATGATGCTACTTTGACTGAGTTTTGAGGACGTTGAATTTTTTCCCTTTCTCTGTCTGTTGAGGCCATTCTGAGCTTCCTGAGTTGCTTCTACGAGTGTTGAGTTGTCCTTAGTCTTCTCTGTATCCTTTTTGGATCAAAATCACCAGGAACACAACATAAAGGGGTATGCATGCATATCCAAATATTACAACAATATTCCCTTTACATGTTACATACATAAATATAGGTACATATCATTTATATACTCCTCACAGAGACTAAGCTTTGAAAACAATGCCTATGCACTATTAAAATACTTCTCCTAAGTATTGTATCTAGAAATGACACAAGCTTAAAATTTTCAAGGACCAATACATAGCATCCTATACTTTCTATGAATACAAGGTATGATTCACGTTTCCATATGGTCACTTCTTTTATTGATCATAAAACACAAACTTTACGTTGTTTTTCCATCACTAACAGATTCCCACTACTTCCACAAGAATTGTCACCAACATCCTTCGAACTAAATTCTAAAACCTTTATGTTGTATCTAGAAAAACATCCTTTCCCTTCTTATTACAATCTCATTATTCCAACTCAGAATTAAAATTGAAGTATGTGATTAACCCTTGGCTTCTCCAACAAGAACAATGCAACTTCATTGCATATTTAACTACCATGATAAACAACCAATAGGTATTCACCCAAGCAACTCACTTCCATATCTGAATCAATGTGTCCATGCTCCTCCATTCACTTATAATTTTATCATCTCGAACAACATACCAACTGGGAACCAACCGTACCTTTGGGCCAAAAACTGGTACCACACAGTTTGATTGGGAACCTATTGTGCTCCAAGGATTAACATCAACTTGACTCTAAATATTGGACAACTAGCCATCCTATGAACATATTTACAACTACCGAGGCATTTATGTACCTAACCACAATGCTTTCCATTTCTCTAGGAAAATATTATGGATACGGGATGTATCCAAGTCAATATTACATTATTTTCAGTTGTCAATCTAAAGACTTATGGTGCAACATTCTTCAAACAAACTTTCATCAAGGGACAAGTAGAGGAGACAAAACATGTAGCTATATTTTCCTTTCACCTACAACACACTTCATCAAGCAGATCGGGGAGTGACTTTTACATTACAAAGTTTCCATGCAGGGATACAAAACATCAACAAGAGATAATGATACATTTGAACAAATGATTCTACTTGTATGTTTTTATGGAGACATGCATATATTGGGCATCTTTTTTTTCATCTTCAACATCTTGGTTCAATCTCCAACATCCTTGTCCAGTTTTTTTCTTGGAGCTTCCATACTTCACTGGGAAATTGTTAGAGTAGTAAATTCTAACAAACTCTACACTCACACACTAAGTTAACTAGGCTCAATTTGTTTCTTTCAAAAATCCCAAGGACACATTTCACTTCACCATGACCTCTCAAATAACTATCATATTACATGATTCATGAATTCAATGTTAAATCAATTCACCTTTGTGACATCAATAACATCTTTGACATGTTAAGCATTTCCCATATGACCTTATTAACTCTTGTGATTTAGAGTCTTTACAAAATACTATATAACATGTCATTGCACTTGCCATTACCTCAAGCAAGCATCCAAAGTCAACCCATATGACATAATTTGGTGTTTTTAATATGGAAAAAATGAAAGCAACATGTATACCTTTATTGAACTAATGTTGTGTGTCTCCTCTTTATTATGAAGCTTCCTTTCTTATTTACTTGAATCTAGTGCTTGAATTTCCACTTGTCTCTTTTATTCATGTGCTTCATGTGATTTTATGTTTCTTTACCTTCTCCTTGCAGTCTTGATAGCACATAGTGAAAAACACCACACAAGATCCAATCTTTCAAAAGTGTTTAGAGATTCTATTTTTCTTTTTTGACAATCTTTTCTAGATATGAATGAAATGTTTCTCCAATTGGATTCTCCTCCTCCATATTCATGAGATCTCAATCTGTTTGAACAACAAGGTTCACCACTTCTCTACACTTAGATATTCAAATATGGTTTTGCATTTGTTTATGGGATTCATTACTATGATATCCTTTTGCGATATCTTCTCCTTTGAATGTTACACCTTATGTTTGGAATGATTCCCGGTATGGCTATCTGCTGCAACCATCAACACACCTAGCTTATCAGTTCATCATATACCACAATGGTAAACACATTATTGCATCAATTCAATGCAATTTGAATTTCCAAAGTCCACATATATCATCTAGTAGCTACCCATCATCTTCACAATGTGATTGCATAGTAAATTGACCAATCTTTACAGGCACCTTAGCAATAATCTAAGAGGATCATCTTCCATTATATATGTTGTCTAGATCCACACATTTGATCAATAAGGATGATGGTGCACCAAAATCCTTAATATTGATCTTGAGTTCATCAAGAAGTTGAATTAACCATGTACTTGAAGGACATCCTATTTCACTGATGGTTGTAGTAGCTAGGTACCCACGCATTTTGGTGGATGGTTGTTCCATTATATGTAATTCGACAATTTGATAATGTCTACATGAGAAAGGTATGATATTAAAATGCTAGTTTGGACTAGACATAGACTTTGCTGATCAATAGTGTCTTTCATTCATGGTAGAGCATTTGTTGCATCATAATGGAGAAATATGAGGATGAATACCTTACCTAACAAATATTGAGACACATTCTCACTAAGGGGGAGTGTTGGAATGAGTTACTCCTACTTGTCTTATATGTGATGCTTGATCATATGAGAAGGTTGCAATTGTTATTGTATTTGTCATTGTAAGGTATAGTTTATCTCTATATGAATAATTTGCTTCTAAGTTTTCAGAGGTTGTTACTATCTAGTTAGATATGTGATATTCTCTCCAACTAGTTGGATCCTATTTTAGTGTGTGGTTGAGATATTCTCTCAATATTCTTTTCACATGTCTGGTCTTGATCATTTTATCAACATTATTGGATGACATACATTGATCACCATGAGTATGAGAAATACTTATTATCATCCTTGTCCATTCAGTGCAACGATCCACACTTATTCAGCCATAGATTTGCAGATCCATGCTTACATTGAATAGATCGGTGGGAAAACAAATCACAATGCTACAAATAAATCATAGTAGAATGCTACAGACAAATCATAGCAATAATCAAAACAATGGGAACACCATATCATTCACTCATAAAACAATCTACTCTCACCTACATTAATCTTGTATGTACAGAGGATTAATAATGAAACATTTGCATGATCACAACCCATCTTGTGAGAGATTTAGGGTTGTACCAAATTTGATACCATGTAGAGAAACAATAGAGTAGACATTGTTTACACACCAAACTATATGAGTGGTTGATTTAACCATTCTAATAGTACACATATAAATACATCAATATTTTCAATATTTTCCTCAAGAGAGACATATTATCTTAGCACACTAACTACCTGTTTAGAGAATATCTCAACCACACACCAAAATAGGAGCCAAGTAGTTGGAGGGAATCTCTCAATTGCATCTAGATCTAACAACCTCCTAAAAACACACAAGAAATTTTCTCATGTAGAGACAAACTCTACTTTACAATGATCAATAATAATAACCACAACCTTTTGTGAGATCAAGTATAACACATAAGACAAGTAGGAGTTACTCATTCCAACACAACAATCCACTTATTTTAGTGGGAAAGGTATTATAAATGGCCATGGAATTTTTGTCTCTTGCAAGCAAACGAATCATGCCCTGTGAAGGGATTTCAATCTCTCTTCTACTATAAAACCCACACCTCCCAAACTTTGCACACTTACACATGTACATTTCTTCTTTTGTTTTTTTAAGGTTACATATTCATTTGGAGAACCCCTAAAACCCTAGGGAATTTGAGAAATATGAGCATCTGATGTCTCACTGGATTGAAACATTACTAGAAATAATGTTTTCTTTTAGCGTGTTTAACTGATTTCCATACACACATTCTCAATTTGCCACTCTTCAATACTGCAATCAAATGCATTAATGTCTTCTAGGAAACAATATAATGACAGAGCCATTAGTTTTGAAGTCTTAGAAACATGCAACAATTGCACCATTTTTGTCAACCTCTTCCAAATTTTTTTTTGTTGGAATTGGAGATTACATAACTATCCAATAACAACTCAAATTTTCATAGTTCTACCTAGATTGACAATTTTTGTTGTCTATGGACTTTCCATTTTGAATTTTGGATGGATCGAGGTGGAGTTTCCAATAAGTGTGCATTTTGTTGCTTGTTTAGTTGGATTCATTAATTTCAAAACATGTAAGAACGAAACATTATGGGAAATTAGAGGGTTGATCCTTGGGGACAAATACTGGAGGCACTATCCATGCCACATGATTTTTGTAATATTTTGATGTGCTTTTTTATTTTCTATTCAAAAAAGAGATGCCTTGGGCATTGCCTTGATGAATGGATTGCACATCATATCATTTTTGTAATTTTGTCGATGTATTGTGTATTTTTTGTTCAACTTGGAGATGTCTAGGGTACTTCCTTGAGGCACCGTTTATGTCACATTATGTATTTAGAAGTCTCATCCCTTTTGGTAAGTTTTTTTTCTTCTCGGTTTCATTAAATTTGTTGTGATATATGTCTTTCTTTGTTATAAATAATTTATTGTAGAATTTTCCTTTGTGACATTATGATTTGGGAGTTTGGTTAAGGCATTTTTCTTCACAGGGTATTTTGGTCTTCTTCGGTATTGTCATTAATTTATTAGAATAATTATAGTTTTTACTATTTTTTTATCCATGATCTATGCATGATAAATTCTCTAGTTTTTTTATACAATTCTCTAGGCCTACTTTGGAAGGCATTTTACACAATTGACTTTTCTACTACTTTTTTCTTTTTAAAGTTTTTTTTTTTTTCAGTATCATTCAATCTTGAATTCCATAATAAGAACTAAATCTCCCACAATGCCCATTCTACTTATAACAATAATAATAACTTATTAAAATTCTGGAAAATTTTAATTTTAATAAATATTATTAAACTTTAATAGTATATCCACCTTTGTAAAGACTTTAAAATTCAGGAGTCTACCTCACTTTTTCTCATCTATCTACATTTTGATGTCAACTTCAGATCACTTTTTATTAAAATTTTATAAAACGGAGCGAACATAACACATATATAAAACATGACCTTCCAACAAAAACCCTTTGTTAAACTCTTTGTTGGAATAAAGTGAACACATGATTTCAACAATGAAGATATTATTTTGCTATAACCACTATTATCTTTCTAGTTTATTTATCGAAATCATATTGTTGATATCATTATTTTAAAAAATAAATATCATGTTTGTTAAAAAAAAACGAACAATAAAAAAATTTCATGAAGAAATGTCTTCCATGGTCATCTCTTCATGAGTGCAAGTAACAACTAATATTTGAAAAATGTTTGGGAGAACAGAACTGGGTTTTGTGCATAAACAATGGTCCAAAGTTTGAACAAG
>JASDQU010737887.1:425628-439584 GCA_032191745.1 Picea mariana
AATAATGCCAACCTCTAACATTTCTTCAACCATACGCTCAATTTCACTCTTTTGGGCATAAGGGTATCTATAAGGCCTGATGTTAGGAGGAACACTCCTAGGAATTAGGTGAATAGCATGATCATGATTTCGAGTGGGTGGAAGACCTTTGGGAATATATTCAAATTCTTTGGAATGCTTATCAATGATCCCTTGGAGATCTAGGGGAATAAATGGATTAGATGTTTGAACATATAGTGAGCATAGTTGTACAATTACACCCTAATGCCCCTTTTTCAATCATTTTTTCATGCCATTAGAGTTTACCAGCTTACTTGGTTTCCCTGTTATACCCCTTAACTCAATTTCCTTTCCTTCCAATGGAAATTTCATGAAAAGTTTTTGAAAATTAAAAGCCATTGTTCCCAATGATTATAACCATTGGACTCTTAGTAAGACATCAACACCACCCATGGGTATATAAATCATTGGACTATTAATTACATATTCCCCCATAGTAATATTTATCTTATGGCATTTTCCTAAGCAATTGATAGTTCCTCCATTTGCAATCATTTCTTGAAACTCTTGCGCTGGATATATAAAGCAATTGAGAGCTTTGGCTAATTTATATTGAATGAAATTATGAGTACTACCAAAGTCAATTAGGACTATTACCTTTTTCTTTTTGATATATCCTTCAATCTTGAGGGTTTGAGGAGTGTTAATTCCATCCAATGCATTACATGATATCATGGGAGTTAGCTCTTCAGAAGAAATCTCTTCTACGTTTTCATCTTGAGATGGTTCTTGTTCTTGTTCTTCTTCCTCTTCATAATCTATGTAGAATAATTTCTTCTCACCACACTTATGTCCCTTACTGTACTTGCTTTCATAATTAAAAAATAAACCTTTTTCTTTTCTTTCCTCCAATTGTTGAGGTGTTTTAGAAGAAGGAACATTATTCTCTCGATAGATGTTAGGAGTGGTTCTTCTAGTAGCCATAACAATATTTTTACTTTCAACATTTCTAGCCACCCTGAATGCATTCTCTAAAGATTTGGGTTCCCAAAGGTGAACCTCATGTTGAATGTTGTCCTTTAAAGTTCCCATGAATACATCAATCATATGCTCATATGGAATATCCATTACCTTTATATTCAATATTGGGAAGTTCTCAATATACTCTGCAACTGAACCCTTTTGCTTGAGATTTATCAATATCCTCATAGTGTTCTATCATTTCTTCCATGAAAATTGTCCAAGTGACAAGTGATTTGCGAGAACAAACCCATCGATACCACACAAATTGATTGGGTTCTAAATATAAAGAATAATTTCATACCTTTTGTGTGTGTGGCACATCATGTAGATCAAAGAACTACTCCATCTGAAGTATCCATGTGATTGGATCCTTGCCATCAAACTTCCTCATATTTATCTTAGGAAAGTGGTTGGTCTTCAACCCAAAGTTGGAGTTTCTTCAGTCTTGATTCATCTTCCTTGTGTCCTCATCATGAATTTCATGGGATACAATTTCACTTTCAGGTGGCCTCTCTATTGGGAAATTTTTCAATCCTTCCATGATCTCCATTTTTAAACCATCCATATTTGTATCCATTATTTCCTCCAACTTAGCTTCAGTTGAATCCATCATCCATTGTAGTTCATCTTTTGTTACTGTCTTCTTTTGTAAATCATTTATGTCCCTGCACATTTCTTCACCTTCATCAAGAGTCCAAGTAGGATTGTCTGAAGGCTTATTTGGTGTAGAAGTTCCCTTTTTTGGTGGCATGTTGGCCAAGTATCACTTTTAAACCTTGATTTAGAGGTGGTTCTACTAGACTATCTTTCTTCTATTGTATCTCCAAAATTTTAGCCCTTCTGGGTCTGAAAATTGTTGATACTGGGAGGGGGGTGAGTCAGTATCAAATACAATTTAAAAAAAAAAATCAACTTATAATTAAACCATTAAATTATATCCAATGAGAAATTAACAATAGTATAAGAGTTACACCAATACACCACAATACACCGTGAACAATATATGAGAAATAATCAATAGTTATTGTTCAAGGGAAGTAATAACTTCCAAAGGTAGCTACAACTTCCAAATATAAAGGAAGGGATAAACCTCTAAGAGGAAGATACAATACTACAATATCAAGAGAGGTTTTACCTCTCCATCCTTTCCCCTTCCTTCCACCCAAGAATATATGAGAGACAATAAAACTTTACATTAAATTATCACCATCAACCAACCATCACATAGAACTTGATAATGCTTCCTGATATTTCTTCAACTTCAGAAATCATTCAATTATTGGAATAATCTGATCCTGTATATAATATTACTCAATGTATTCTCTAAAACTCCTCCAAGTTTCACTCCTTGAATCCTCCCCAAAGAGAATTTATAGAGAGAATGGTAGACCTTATTCAATTCTGATTTATTCAGGAGAGCGAACTTGAACAGAATGCCCCGCGCACAATATTTAACATCAGATTCTGAAACTTGCACACAATAGAATAAATCCCGTACTATTTCCAATGAAATTGGTATCACTTCATTTGGATTCTTTATTAATAAGTTATGACTTTTTTACCAGGAACATTTGTTTATGACTAGCTTCAGGACTAGTCAAAAACCCTATCTTCCACAGAGTGTATCTCCAAAATTATAGCGAATAAAGAGCTGAAATTTTTACCACACGTACCGAGATATGTATTATCAATACCATATCAATTTTACCATATGAATCGTTCTATAAAAAAAATTATAGCGAAAATGGTAAGATGACCTGTAAATAACATACCTTATAACACATCACCAAACGACTTCATCCTCCATTGAAATCCATCCTTCTTTCCTTCAGATTTCCTTTGAAATTCAATTTTTTTATACAAAATGAATGTATAATGATATTTTTTTATACCATTTATGTCACTTCCTTTCAAAGTTAGGGCTGACCTAACACTTTCTTATTTTTTAATTCTTTTATTTAATTATCTTTAGGGCCGACCTGTACTTCCTTCTTCAATTCACTTTGTCATCTTCAAAAAATCATTTATCCTCAACCATGAGGATCCACGTGACGTGACACCTACCACCAAAAACAACATGATGTATACTATCCATCCATGGGTGTTGTTTCTGCATGTGCACTGTCCTTGATGTCCAAATAACTTCATCAATCTTGCGGTCCAAAACCAATGACTAGGGTTGACATCAATGACAACAACTAATCTTCCAACAATCTCCCCCTTTGTCATTGATGGCAACACTCATGCTCCCCCTATCACCATGATACCAATTTCTCTCCCCCTTTGACATTAATGGCAAAGGGTAGGTTTGCTCCCCCCGAGTTTAATGACAAAAGGTAACTCTCTTCTTTGGGGCTGCTCCCCTTGAACATGTGGCACTCAATAATACTTCATCCTTATTTTTTGTCTTTGGGAATTTTTCTTCCTTGGAATCCTTTTGTGTGGATTCTGTCTACTCTCTCTTCTTTATGTATAGGATGTATATGTTGTTTGGTCTTCTTGTTGCAGTTACAACCAATATTCCTGAGTTATTTTCTCTGATTTTACATTTTCGGGAGTCAAACGTAAGAGTGTATCCTTTATCACATATTTTGCTGACACTAAGGAGATTATGCTTCAGATCTTCAACCCATAGGACTTTTCTGCTTTTACATTTTGACTTCCAAGCTCTACAGTTCATTTTCCAAGTATTTTGGTAGATGAGTCATCTCCAAATGTAACATTTCCACCCTTTTTCTTCAAGATGACATATTTTCTTTGATATCCGGTCATATGAGATGAGCACCCACTGTCTACGAACCATTCATATTCTTCTTTGCATTCTTTAGCAACCATTTCTATTCGACAGTTTTCATTGTGTGGAATTTATTTCCTTTTCCATGTTGTAGTTGGTATACAGACATTTGGCATATGATTATCTTCCTTCATCTCTCTGCAATCTCATGCTTTGTGAGCAAGATTATTGCACTTATAACATACAATATTTTGATCCATTAATGGGTCAAATGGATTATAATTTTTGTTGACAGGTCTATGAACATTTCCATATCTACTATTTTCACCATTCATGTAGCTTGCGTAGTTATTCCTTTAATTGATTCTACAATTAGATTCCTTGTGTACAAAATTTCCACAAGTATAACAATGTCCAAGAAAGAAATTTTCATACTTGGGAGTAAGTGATATTATTTGTGGTGTGGTCCATTTGGGTTCATGATCTATTCTTCTGCAGTTTCCTTCATAATGATTTCTTTCATACCTGATGGGAGAGGATCTTATTTATGTCTCAGTCCTTCTGAATTCTATTCTTCTATCTTGTTGTTCAACTTGTTCTGGAGTGTTGGTTTCATCCTTTTCATCTTCCTTCTCTTGTTCTACTGTCTTCAAATTGTCATTGCATCCTAGTCTTGTCTTGTCGTTTGGAGATCTTTGATTGCTAAGGATCTCATTTAATTTTTCAGTTCTTTTTTCGAACTTCTTCAACTTTTATATTGCCAATAGTAGCTCCCCTTTTGTGTGATCCAATTCTGCTTTCAATTTCTCATAATCTTCTAATTGTTCCTCCAAGCTATCAATCATCTTTTCAAGCTTGTATTTCTCTTCTTCACAACTACTCAATTCACCTTTTAGTATTATGTTTGTGTTTCTAAGTTTTCTATTTTAAGTTTAAACATGCTTCAACTTTTCAAGATTCTCATCTTCTTGTTCACTCTCTGCATTGTCTTTGTATCCCCAAAAGGAATCAAGGTTGGTTTCTTCATCTGAATCTTCTTCATAAATGATTTTTTCTTCTTTATAATTCTTGTGATCATCAGCCTGGGTTTCTTGGGTTATGAAGAGGACTTCTCCTCCATCATAATCTTCTTCATCATTCTCATCTGAGGAGATGTCATCATCCTTGTAGTAGAAACTCTTTTTATTGTTGAGACTTCTCTTTTTATAGTGGCAGTTTTCAACAATATGTCCTATTCTACCACAGTTAAAGCATTTGGGAGGAGACTTACCTTTGTATCTTCCACTTCCCTTCTGGAACCTTCTTACGAAATTTTCTATTTCTTCATCAAGGTCATTATCCTTGTCTTTTGTCTTGTTTATGGCTTTAAAGGCTGCTTCATTGTTTGGCTGGTCACTTTCTGTACATGTTCTCATTTCATATGCTATAAGAGACCCATGTAATTCATCTATTGTCATTTTGGTCAAGTCCCTAGTTTCTTCAATGGCGGAGACCTTAGCATCATACTTCAAGAGAAGTGATATCAACACTTTTTTTACAACCAAGGATTCATCGAGTTCTTCACCTAATCTTCTGATAGCATTAACAACTTCATCAACTCTAAGAAAATAGGTTGTAATATCTTCCTTTTCATTCATCTTCAAATTTTCAAATTCTTCTCTATGTCGTTGAAGCTTGACCTGCTTAACTTTTGGATCAACTTTGTAGATACTCTTGAGTTTGTCCCATACCTCTTTAGTAGTGTTGCAGCCCATCACTTTTCTAGCAATGGTTGGTGCCAATGCTCCTAGAATAACATGTCTGGATTTTTAATTACAACTCATAAGATTCTTCTCATTTGGATCGATTGGAGCATTATTTGGGATTACATGGCCATTTACAACTGAGTACCAAATGTCTACTCCCAAAGATGTTAGGTAAGTTTTCACTCTATCACTCTGGTATGCATAATGTCTTCCATCAAATCTTTGAATCCCATTTGAAATGTGCTCATGGTCATCCATCTCTACTTATGATTTTCCTTCCAGTGGTTAAACTATTCTGAAGGCATCCTACTCTAAAACTGATTGTTGATACTGAGAGGGGGATGAATCGATATCAAGTACAATTTAAAAAAAAAATCAACTTATACTTAAACCATTCAATTATATCCAATGAGAAATGAACAATAATATAAGATTTATACCAATACACCATAATACACCATGCACAATATATGAGAAATAAACAATAGTTATTGTTCAAGGGAAGTAATGACTTCCAAAGGTAGCTACAACTTCCAAATATAAAGGGAGGGATAAAACTCCAAGAGAAAGATACAATCCTCCAATATCAAGAGAGGTTTTACCTTTCCATCCTTGCCCCTTCCTTCCACCCAAGAATATATGAGAGATAATAAAACTTTACATTAAATCATCACCATCAACCAATCATCACATAGAACCTGATAATGCTTCCCGAGACTTCTTCAACTTCAACAATTCTTCAATTCTTGGAATAATCTGATCCTATATATAATATTACTCAATTTATTCTCTGAAACTCCTCCAAGTTTCACTCCTTGAATCCTCCCCAAAAAGAATTTATAAAGAGAATGGTAGACCGTATTCAATTGTGGTTTATTCAGAAGAGAGAATTTGTACAAAATGCCCCACGCTCAATATTTAACATTCGATTATGAAACTCACACACAAGAAACTACAGCCTGTAATATTTCCAATGAAATTTGTCTCACTTAATTTGGATTCTCTATGAAGAAGTTATGACTGTTTTACTCGGAAGACATGTTTATGACTAGCTTCAGGACTAGTCAAAAACCTTATCTTCCACAGAGTGTATATCCAAAATTATAGCGAATAAAGAGCTGAAATTTTTACCACATGTACCTAGATATGTATTCTCAATATCATATCAATTTCACCATCTAAATCATTCTATAAAAAATGTTATAGCGAAAATGGTAAGATGACCTGTGAATAACATACCTTAGAACACATCACCAAAAGACTTCATCCTCCCTTCTTTACCTCAAATTTCCTCTGAAAATCGACTTGTGTATACAAAATGAATGTATAATGATATGTATTTATACCCTTTATGTCACTTCTTTTTAAAATTAGGGCCGACCTGACACTTTCCTATTTTGTAATTATTTTCTTTAGTTATCTTCAGGGCCGACCTGTACTTCTTTCTTCAATTCACTTTGTCATCTTAAAAAATTCATTTCTCCTCAACCATGAGGATCCACGTGACGTGAAACCTACCAGTGGAAACAACATGATTTATATTATCCATCCATGGGTGTTGTTTCTGCATGTGCACAATCCTTCATGTCCAAATACCTTCATCAATCTTGCGGTCCAAAACCAATGACTAGGGTTGACATCAATGAAAACAACCAATCTTCCAACAAATATTTGATTATGTATTTATCTTATATGTCTTCTTTGCAATTCCACAAGTCTGATCAAAATTGGATGTGCCAAGTGGAAGTTATAGTAACTTCCCCACACCTTGCTGATTTTTGGCCCTTCCAGGAGAGTGTACTTGTAAAGCGTGCCAAGAGCACAATATCTGATATTTGATTCTGAAACTTGCACCAGAAATACTGCATATTGTCCACTATCCAATGAAACTAGTCTCACTTAATCTGGATATTCACTGAAGAATATGTTATTTTTTTACTTGGAACACATGTTTGATACTAGTTAGATACCCTATCTTACACAAGGTGTACCTACAAAAATTGGATGAACCAAATGATGATATTTTTATCATAGATACCTTGATAATTGTTCTAAATATCCTCTGAGTTTGAGGGCTTGAAACGTTACAGAAAAACTTTTATAGAAAAAATATCGTGATGGCTAAATTCTGGATGATTCCAGAACCCTATCTTACACAGGCTATATCTCCGAAAGTATAAGGCCTCATGAGCTTAAATAAATAACTTGATCCATATAATAAATATCCTCGAAAGATTTGCTTCCGAAACATTGTAGAAAAAAGTTTATAGAGAAAATTCCAAGGTGTCTCTGATGCAGCAACGAAACCCCAAGACCTCGAGCTCCGATACCAAATGTTAAGAACCAAATATCAAAATAGCATAAAAAAACTCATAATAAGTACTCAATGCCTTGAAAAAGAGACAATTTCATATAATAAGTCTCTTTGAGGGGGAAACCTCCTTATACACCAAATAAATTTACAAATACAAGATGATTCCAAATGAAAAGGTCTCCTTGGTATATATAAGAGACTAGGAGGTGCAATTACAATTAAGGGACCCAAGATGACATAGATAAAATAATAATAATAATGTAATATGCCCCAATTAAGGGGTAATGTGCCACTATTTAGGGCTTAACAGTGCACGACCATAGACATGGTTTAGAAAAAAGAGCCTATGGCCCTAAACCTTGCTTTTTAGACTTAAGCACCATGGAGGAGTCCTTGAACCTCCACATTTTAACTTTGTTGGTTATCAATGGCCTTGAAGGGTGCTATGGGCATGATAAATAAGTTAGCTGTGCACCAAGAATGTGTATTGAGGCCTAACCAAGGTCACACGAGGAGAATAATGGGCCTTGTGCCCTAAATGATGCTTGTTGGGATCAATTCCGATGAACACCACTTAGTACCCACAAATATTTTAAGGCTCTAATGCTAAATGCATCCTTGAATGACCACATAACACACTTGTACGATATCTCTAGCCTACTAGAGGGATACAAGAACCATGATTAAACCAGAACACATTCCCTTAATGAGAATGCAACATCTCTATCCCATACCATTAATCATTCTTGGGGCCATGATTAGGGATATTTAGCATTCGAGTGGGATACATGTGCTATTGGAGGAGAACTGATGGGACTAGATATATAATATATATATTTATTATATATTATTCCAATATGTGTTACAACATTGAATGACCAACCTTATATAGAGATTTTATTGAAGAGACACACCCTTCACAATGGTCAATTAAAAATATTAATGATTACATATATTAACTATTAATGAATTTTTTTTGGAGTTTTTGGATTCTTCATAGAATATTACAAATCTTTGTCATTGTCGCTATCACTCTCTATTTCACACATATATATTTTTTTTCCCTTGAGTTTTTGGCCTAGCTTCCAGTTAGGTGCATGACATCTAAAACACTAACTTTTTTCATCTTCTATGTTAAGGTGGTGGAGTCCCTTTGTGAGAAAGAGTAAATTTTGAGCTTGGTTCTTTAGAATGAGACCAAGGAGTTCGTTGAAAGAACAAGATTTTTTCTTTTGCCACCCTAGATTTTAATTGCAATTGATCCACATCCTTGATATCTATTAGCTTAAGTTCACTTCTTATGTATTCGTTCAATCTCAATGTGACAATTTGTAGGAGGTAATCATCTAATAAATTAATCACATGGGTAGATAACACATGTAACTCATTAGAGAATTCATCCACCGTGTCTGCTTGTTGTAATCGAGTGAGTTTGGAATTTAAGTCTTCCTTTTCCTCAATGTTCTAAAATCTCCTGAAAAAATGCTTCCTAAATGTCTCCCATTCCCTTGATTTGGATTTTGAGTTCCAGCATAAGAACCAGTCGCTTGTTGCCTTATCCAAGTGCAATGATACAATGCTAATTTTCTCCTCGCCATCATACATTTTGTGTAACTCAAAATATAGTTCAAGTCTATTAATCCACCTTTTTCTTTCCCTGCCATATTCTCCATAAAATCTTGGTACATCAAATCTCAGCTTGTGCGTAAATCCCTTAAATGATTTAAAACTGGACGAATGTTTGGGGGGGAAGAAAAAAGGAGTGGTGAGAGTGGAAATTGTGGCTATTTAATTCCTTGTTCCATTTTTCCAATGATGCAACATGGGCCTTGAGATCATTGTGGTTTTCACCCCACACCTTTAATCTGTGTTCTATGTCACCAAGTCTTCTGGAGAAATCATCTATCTCATTAATTTTTTTGTAAATTTTGTCTATACCACTGAGTTTGTTAGAGATCTCATTCATAGAGGCTTTTAATTCTTTTATATCTACACCACTGAGCTTGTTTGAGATATCTTACATTGAGGTTTTTTAATCATATACCTTGTCATTTAACTCTTTATTGGGTGATGTATTGCTTGTGTTGGATGACATGTTTTCTGTGGCACATGAGGCCTTCCTTGAAGTTTTTGAATTTCTCTTGATTCCCTTTAATAGTTTTTTAATGGTACACTTTCAAGGTTAAATTTCCTTAAATATTTTAAAGAATATATATTAAAATATATTAGTTGAGGTGAGTGGTGGGATTCCTCTCTTGACAATGGTTTTACTTGCTTGGGTTTCTTTAGTGGCTCATAAAGCTAAAAGTTTTATTCGATGTCTATGCTTTTTTTTAACTTGTATTTTAGTATTTCTTATTCACACGTTTCACATGTATTCATATTTAATTTGTTTGTGTCACACCCTCGCGACCTTCACACAGGTCATTTCTTTTTTTTTCGTAGGAAAAAATCGTAACTTTTATTAAGAGAAAATAAAAATTACATTCTGAATAATGCATGCATAAACATGAATTTAGTCAAAAAATACCTTTCATCCCAAGAGGAGGAAAGAAAGAAATAAAGGCCCTATAAAAGTGGCTCCAATACATAGAGAAGTCTCATAATCAAACCTAAAAAACACAGCCATGAAAAAGCAGCATAGACAAACCCAAAACACAACTTGGATGGATCAGGCTAGAGTGAAAAATAATCCCGATAAGAACCAGAGTCAGAGGGGAAAAAAAAGGGGGTCTTGCATCCACGGAAGAAAATAAGCTAGAAGATACACGCCCAAAAAGGACCTCAAAGTATTGACCAAGGGACTCAAATCAACACCGCATGCCGAAAACGAAAAGGACCTCAAAGCTCTGACCCATGACACCGAAGAAAAATAACAACCTCAACATCCGCTACAAAAAACTCCAGAACAGGCGAAGAGTGCAAAGACCCCCTAGCCATCAAAGCACCAGAGAGAACCCTGACTTTGCATTAGGCCCTGAACAAACCAACAGTAGCGAATCAACCCAAAACCTCCACAAACACACAATGTGGCAACATCAACATTTGACCAGAACTGTGTGGACTATAGATCAGCTGTCAAAAGACCGGATTTGGATCATTTAAAGGATAAAAAAATGCGTTGAGTTTACAAATTAAGGACGTCGCACCTAGATCCTAATATCAGTCCAGAAAAAGCAGAGAAAACCACAAAAAAAACCAGATCTGCCCATGGGAGGGCGCAACCACCAACAAAGAGAATCTTTGAGGATCAACCAAGCCCCAGCACCGGAAGAGAACCCAAAAGAAATAGATCCACTCTGATGAGACCCACCTGATCAGTGACTAGAGCCTGCAAGAAACCCAACACATCCAAACAACAAAGACAGAAAAAATATCCTCATCGATCGTCGCATCAACAAACTGTGGGCACTCCAGGAAAAACAGGGTCGAGGCCGGCTTCGCTCCACATGCACAGAGAGGAAGATACCAAGAAAATACTTGATGTTGAAAGGGAGAGGGGTCTGCAGTTGAGGAAACCCTAGCTGCAGACCCCAAAAAGATATCAAGTCAATCTTCTTTGCCCCTCAAAAATTAAAGGACATGGGGGTGGGATTTGATCCACTTATGTGTGTACGAGTCACAATACCATTTCATATAGTATCTCTGGGTGCAACCACATGTTCTAACACTACCTCAAGGTGTCCCCATGGATCCATGTTAGGCCCTCATGGGAATTGAACCTTGCCCAATAGTGAAAAACTCCTCGCTTTCCACCATTGGATCAAACCCCTTTGGACTTAAATTTTGAAGGACATGGGGGTGGGCTTTGATCCACTTATGTGTGCATGAGTCATGATACCATTTAATATAGTATCTATGAGTGAAACCACACATTCGACCACTACCTCAAGGTGCCCCCATGGCTCCAGTTAAAGACCTCACAGGAATTGAACCTTGCCCAACAGTGAAAAATTCCTCTCTTTCCACTGGCATTGGATCCAACCCCTTTGGGCTTCACACATGTGATTGTTAATCCAACAAATATTTTTATTTGTGATTCCAAGGATACGCTGTTTCTATATTATTATGTTTACCACATGGCCTACACTTAATTATGTTGTTTCTTGATTATTAACAACAAAATGAACCCAATAAAAACTATGCACAATAGTCTATACACATAAGAGAGATCACATTCCATGCACAATAGTCTGTTTTGAAATCTGTGCAGAGGTATCCATGCACACAAAACTATACAGAAAAGAGAGATCACACTCAGTGCACAACAACCTCCATGCACATTAGTTTATACGTAGAAGAACAAAAGAGAAATGGACGTATTGGCTCTTATACCAATTTGAGGAGAACCAGTGGGACTATATATATAAACTATATATTTATTATATATTACTCCAGACCATGTTACAACAATGAATGATCAACCCTATATTGATATTTTAGTGAAGAGACGCGCCCTTCACAACGTTCAATTACAAATGTTAAGGATTACATATATTAAGTATTAGTAAAATCCTTTATGAAGCCCTAGATATTGAATTATTACATTTATAGCGTTATGTGTGTATGTAGGCAAGAACCCCCTCATTACACCCTTTCATTATAATTGTACCCTTTGTATTATACACACACACACACACACACACACACACACACACACCAAGGAGACATGGTCTTATGATCATCTTATCTCATATCATATTGTCTTTCGAATTGGATATATTGTAAAAGGAGGTTTCCCCCTTGAAGTGGAATGTATTCATTGAATTTTTACCATTTTTAATGTGTTCGATCGTAGCAGAATAAGGGTCTTAAGCCCTAAATGTTTCTTCTCGAGCACAATCACCATGAAAAGCATAACACAAACCCTCTTTAGGGGTTATTTGGCATCAAAGTTGGGTATGGATGACATTCGGAGCCTTTACACACTAAGGATGGGTAATAGGGCCTTCAACATGGTCAAGGAAGTAAAACAATCACCTCAAGACACTGTTGAATATTTATTGGATCAAGAGCCTTGAATGAGTCCTCAAACCAACACATGAATACTTTGTAGGGATTTTTTATAGGATTTCAAGTGGGATACAAGTTCCATGAGTAGGTTTTGTGTATTCAAAATCTGTATGGATGCCTAAACTGTTCGACAACACAGGTATTCCAATAGAGGATGAACACCTTCAATAACCACTCACATAACCAAATCAAAGATCAACACACTGATGTTTTCACATGGTAAAACCCCTGCGGGGAAACATCCACGGCCCCAGCCAACGCGACCACTTGGAGCAGTTTATTAATGCAAAGAAAAAGATTACAGAGAGATTTTACAAGACAGTTTCTCACAATCAATCATCGGCAAATGAACCTCCATGCTCTTTAAATAGAGATCATGGACCAATCAGGTGTTAAGCCACAGATCAATGGCCGTTAAGATTGAGGAGAGTATGAACTGTCAGATAATTCTATGTTGGGAACATATCGTGATCGTCGGATTTCCTAACTACAAATGCATACTAATGCATACTAAAGAAACACACTAGAAAACACACTTTTGCCTAACGACACAATAGACCAAGTAGATCTTAGTAACTCCTAAGTGTCTAAATATCCTAACATCCCCCCTTAAGAGCAACTTGGGATAGGATTGAAGGATTTACAATAGTGACACAATAGGAGAAGGAAGGAGGCATTAGAGCCTATCCCCCCTTAATGAAAACTTCCTGAACTCCTAACATAAATCGAAGTTTGGAAAACTTCGCTTCTGTAAGAGACTTTGTGAAAATGTCTGCAACTTGATCTTCTGTACGAAAAAAGAGAACTTCAATAACTTGATCATGAATTAGCTTTCTGATGAAGTGCATGTGTAGCTCGATGTGTTTGCTACGATGATGTCGAACTAGGACCTTGGTGAGCTTGATGGCACTCTGATTGTCACACCAAAGGCTGGTCAGATGTTGGTGTTGGAATCCAAACTCTGAAAGGATCTGTCGAAGCCACAAGGCTTCCTAACTTGCATTTACCACTACTCGGTACTCTGCTTCTGCTGAAGAAAGTGAAATAGCCTGTTGTTTCTTACAGGCCCAAGTGACAGGTCCTGAACCAAGGCTGAAAACATAACCTGCAGTAGACTTTCGATCATC
>JASDQU010737887.1:440148-450914 GCA_032191745.1 Picea mariana
ACCAAGCTCAGGGATCTTGCTTGAGACCATAAAGAGATTTCTTGAGGCGACAAACAAGGCTAGAGGCATTCTGGACATAGCTAGGAGGTTGTTCCATGTAGATTTCATCTTACAAATCTCTATGCAAGAAGGAGGATTTAACATCCATTTGATGGACCTCCCATTTATGTGAGGCAGCAAAGGCAAGTACAAGGCGGATGGAATTCATTTTTTCTACAGGGGCAAAGGTTTCATTATAGTCAATTCCTTCAACTTGGGAAAATCCTTTGGCAACTAACCGACCCTTATGTCTTTCAATACTTCTATCTGATGCAGGCTTAGTTCTGTAGAACCATTTTCATCTAACAAGTTTTCCTCCTTTTGGAAGAGGTACAAGATCCCAAGTATCATTTTCCATTAAAGAACGATAGTCTTCATTCATTGTTGTATCCCAATCTGGATGACCTGAAGCTTTTGCAAATGTCTATGGATCATGAGTTTCTGAAACTTGAGCCAAAAGAGAAGAGGCTCGCTGGAACTGTGAATGTGTCCGACGCTGATATGAAGGATCACCGACAAGATCACCAACTGCTTCTCGTGTTGAACAGACCCATCTAGGAAGCGGTGGAGCTGGTGTTGGTTCAGGTTCAAAAGACTCATCTAGAGGAGGGTGAGCATGTGTAGGTGGATTTTCATCCTCACTATCATAATCTGAAGAATAAACCAAATCATAAGAAGGCACAAACGCCGAAGATGGCTCGTAGGCTGAAGAAGGCATAATCGTCAAATTAGGCTCACAGGCCAAGAGATTTTCATCAAATTTAACATCTCTTCTAATAATAATTTCATTACAATGTGATTGAAGAAGTCTGTAACCTTTGACATCTTCAAAATAGCCAACAAATATACACTTCTCACTTTTAGGCTGCAATGCTTTCCTTTTCTCATCAGGAATGTGAGCCCATATTATACTGCCAAATACACATAAGTGACTTACATTTGGTTTAATTTTAGTCCAAGCTTCTTCCGATGTTATATTTTTATGAGCCTTTGTGGGAGTGCGATTTACTATGTAATTTGCACAGTTGATGGCTTCCACCCAATACTTTAGACTTAATCCCTTAGATTGGATCATATAATTAGCCATTTCTTTTAATGTGTGGTTATTTCTCTCAGCAACACCATTTTTTTATGGTGTATATGGAACAGTGTGTTGCATTTGGATTCCCTGTGTAGTGTAGTAGCTCGTAAAATTATTGTTCACATATTCATCTCCATTATATGTTCTTAACCTTTAAATTTGATGTCCAGATTGCTTTTCTACAAGGGCCTTGTAGGCAAAAAACTTTTCAAAAACTTCACTCTTGAGTTTTAAGAAGTAAACTCAAGTACGTCTGGAAAAGTCATCAATGAAAGTTAAGAAATACTTGCACAAGAAGGAGAAGAAATTGGACCGCACAAATCATTGTGAACAAGTTGAAAAGGACCCGAGGCATGCTAAGAGGCACGTTTGTCAAAACTGTCTCGATGATGTTTGTCGAGAACACAACCGACACAAACACCATCTCTACATGAAACAAGAGGAAGACCAGTCACCGTCTGTGGATTACATAGTTGCTGCAATGAACGATAGTTTAGATGACCAAACCGCTCATGCCAAAGTTTGCTCAAGTCATCGCTATGAGCAACAAAAAATGATGAAAAAGATGATGACCCAAAGTTATCAAACTTGTACAACTTGGTAATATCATCAGCAATTCCAGTTGCAAGAACATGCTTAGGATCTTTTAGATCCTTGATTACAACTTGGTGAGGTGAAAACTTGATGGTTTTACCTTCACATGAATGAGTGATTTGATATACTAATAGAAGGTTACAAGAAAGACTTGGAACACATAATACATCATTGAAATGACCATTATCTACTTGAATTGTTCCAGATCCTACAACACTAAGAGATCTATTATCACCAACAAATATTTTCTTAGTGTTACATTCATTTAGAGAAAAAAATATGGCTTTATCCTTAGCCATATGATAAGATGCTCCTGAATCAATAATCCACTGATCAGAAGAAGAAGTAGTAGTAGAATTTGAATTGAAGGAGAAACCACAAGAAAAAAGTGCATGTATGTGAGAAGAAGAAGTATAATCAATACTGATGTTGTGCTTCTTCATCGTTGCTTCTAAAGCTACCATCTTCTTGAAACATTTGGACTCATCATGACCATCTTTATTACAAAAGTTGCAATGTCTGTTAGTATTCTTACTTTATATTTTTCTCCTTTGTCACCAGTAGGAGCTAAAGCTGTCTGAGTAGGTTTGGGACCCTTATGTTGTTTGTTGTTGTAGCGAGGATGTTGCTTCTTGGGATACTTGGGTTTATCTTTCTGCTGGGCAACTAAGGATTTGTTGGAGGGACCTATAGTGTTGATCACTCCAAATTGTACAAGCTTATCTTCCTCTCGAATTAAAGAAGCACAAAAGGACTCAAGACTGGGTTTTTCATAAGCTTCTTCCCCTAGAACTTCTCTCATGTCATAAAAGGTAGATAAAAACAAAGAATATGCACTACCTAGCTTAGAAAGAATAAGATAGATGCAATTCTCTTCCTCCATCTTTATCTTACATTCTTCACATAAAATTCTAAGTGTTTTAAACCTAGATAGATAGTCTCAAAGGCAAGAAAAATCATTTGGACTCAAGGTCAGTATTTGATTTTCTAACTGTTGTACTCGAATAATATTGAGTTTACCAAACACAGATTAAATCATGTCCCAATCTTTTTTGGGGTCATCAATATCTTGAAGGTGTTACCTTAAATCAGGAGAGATGGAAATTTCGATTAGTCCACATGCTTCGTCATTCCTATTATCCCACTTGGATTTCTTATCAGCATCAGTGGGTGCTTTTTACTTTCCCAAGGTAATCTGGTACAAGCCTTTACTTCTTAATAACTCTTCCATATGAGATTTCCATTGGAAGTAGTTGTTGGTAAGAAAGACAATACTTGTAGAAGCCATACTAAATATGCAGATAATGTGGATTTAAAAATTGAAACTGATGATCTGGATGGAAAGAGCTCGAAAAGTTATGCGATTTTCAAAAAATGGCACTGAAAATGGACTTCCGATGTTAGAGTTATGCCATTTTAAAAAAATGCACAATCGGTAACCAAATGACCATTTTGTGTCCATTTTGGGCGGTCCTTGATTTTTGTGTCCATTTTTGGGTGGTTTTTCGGCTCATGGTTTTTCACTGATGGTTTTCTATTTCCAATTAATGAATCAGGGTTATTGATTAATCTAGGTCATTAGATTATGGTTTTGGATGTCATTGGCTCCTATATGTATATTGTATTGTAAACAATGTATGATGTGAATGAACATAGAATATGTTGGTTTTCCTGTTTTGGGTATCCAGGGGAAAAATCTCTATATAATGTGTGTATTTGCCATTGTATCTTTTCTGTTCTTTTATTGAAAATTTGTTTTGCATTAAAATATTGTACAAGGTTAAAATATACATGGAAAACACCTATTACTCATAAATATTCTAAGGCTATAGTGTTGAACACATTCTTGAATGATCACATAAGACCCTTCTATGAAATATTTGGCCTACTAGAGGGATATGGGTGCCATGATTAAATCAAAACACATGCCTTGAATGAGAATGTAACTTGGGCCCACACAATTAATCATTCTTGGGACCATGGTTTGGGTTATTTATCATCTAAGTGGGATATGGGTGCCTTGATTAGGCTTTGTGCACTAGAAATGGGGTTTGAGGTCTAAACATAGTCAAGGGGAAATAAGGGGATTAATCCCTAAATAAACTTTCTAATCAATCTTCTAGAGCTCAAGAGCCATGTTTAGGGGAGGAAAATTCTTGGGCCTTAAGCCCTAAACACCACTTCTTAGGCTCAATCACCATGGACAACACTTGAAAGCCAAAACACAAACCTTATTGAAATCAAGCATCGTGAATGGAGCCTAGACATAGTGACACAAGGCCTCACTAGGGGGTCTTTTACCTAGGAGTTGGATATGGTTTCCATTAAGATGTTTCATGTAGTGTGGTTGGGTATTGAGGATTTCACCATATATGTTGTAAGGAAGAAAAACCATCAAGCCCTTGATATTGGTCAAGGGATGGAAAAAAAAACTTCACGCCCTAAACACAACTTCTTAGGCTTAAGCACCATGAACATGTCTTTAGGCCAACATAAAAGAGCATGAATTGTTTGCAAATCCTTATCCATCATCAAACACTAAAAATAATTGTCTTAGGATCTTATTAAAGTTTGTAATGATCAAAATACCTGAACAAGTACTTGAACCAACATGTAGGGAAATTGTAAGGAGTCTTTGGCCTCTGAGTTGGATACAAGTACCATGAGTAGGTTTTGTACACCTAGAATGTGTGTCAAGGCATAAACATGATCAAGGGGGAAGTAATTACCTTAATAAAAAATTGAACCTTTTCAAGCTCATGCGCCACGAAAAACACCCATAAACAATGACAC
Source organism: Picea mariana (assembly GCA_032191745.1). Taxonomy (NCBI): domain Eukaryota; kingdom Viridiplantae; phylum Streptophyta; class Pinopsida; order Pinales; family Pinaceae; genus Picea; species Picea mariana. The sequence continues at coordinate 444,656 of JASDQU010737887.1, forward strand.
AATCCCTCTCCAGGGAGTCTTTCACATATGAATTGAATATGGGTATCATTATGAGGTATTGGGCATCATAGATGGATCTTGGGTTTGTGACTATAGTTGGGAGAGGGAAACAAGAGCCTCTATCCTTAAAACATTTTTCTCATGATCAAGGGTAAGTCCATTAATATGTGCCCCACTTTTTAGTGAAATGTGGCAATGAAAATTTGTGATTTTACATATCTTTTAAATTGAATCCCTTGAAACTTCAGGGTAAAATCATGAAGATGGGTGTCTATTTTGCTTGTTTTATGAGAAAAAAAAAACTATATTTTTATGAGTTCTTCAACTTCCAACATAAAAAAAAAAAAATTAGTTTAGAATTTCAGTTTACAGTCAAAACAAAACTTGTGAAGAATTTTGTTAGCTTTCCAATGACTTTTTTTCAATTTTTTTTTTATTAAGATTTGATATGTCAATTTGACAATTGTTTAACAGTATGTTCCTTAAACATGAAAGGAATGATAATGAGTTATTTTTTCCCCTGATAATGTATCTATTATTAAACTTTTTTTTTTAACAAACGAAATATACTACGACAATCTACAGAGACTCTATTTTATTATGACTATAATTTTGAATCTAGCAGATGAATATTATAATTTCTAGATTTTTTTGAAGCTGACCAAGCTGAAAATGTTGTAGATTTTAAACACATGTTTTCCCCCACCTTGTATCTATCTTAATTTTTACATAAAAGTAAAATCTAAAAATACCTTTTGAAAAGAACAGTTTAAGGATTATTTAATTTAAGAATGTTCACTGCGTATTTTTAGAGATACAGATATTTAATTTCACTTAATCATAATGTCAACTGAAAATATTATGCACTAATTTTTTTAAAATATTAAATAAAATTAGATAAAAATAATGATAAGGAAAACAAATTATAGGAATTTAAAGTAGATTCAATTTTGCAAATGCTGGTGTCATTTTCAAAACCAAATTCTGAGTATTTGCAGGAGTCCGCAACCTCCAAATTTCATGTAAGCTTGAGGGAATTCTCTGGTTTCTACATACAGTCCAAATTTCTGGTTTTCGGCCGGAAAACATTTCTTTCGGCCGAAAAACTAAATTCTAATGGAATCCGTCAAAATTAAATGGTTTCCAAGCTTTTCAACCGAAAAATCTTTTTTTCGGCTGAAAGATGGTTGAGCGAATTCCGTCAGCCGCAAAAAATGAAAAGACACATCATATCGTTTCATTTCGCACCAAATAGTATAAATACGCTTTCAATCGAACACATTTAACACAATTCATCGCTTGTTTGATGGTTTTGTAGAGCACCTAAACAAAGTTTTGAATCATCTTTTTCATTTTTGTTGAATAAGGTAATTGATGTTTGTTCAAGCTTTTGTTGGACTAACAATTTATATGTTGAAAGATAAATGTTGAGCAGTTTTTCAAGGTGAAGTCTCTGTTGAACATAACTTTTAGAGATAATTATACTCATGGGAAACATAAGTTTGCGCAAGATAAAATTTGATCGCACTCGAGATGAAACTCACCATAACGATCAAAGGAAATAGCATTATTTGAGAAATAAACGAGAACATGCAAATATTGAAGAAAGAAACGATGATAATGTAAATAAAGATTTTCAACAAGAAGTCCAACCAGGTATGCATGCACATATTGTCTATATTAAAAGTATAGAATTCAAATTTAAAATATTGTTTAATATAATTGATTGTAATTACGATTTGATGTTTTTCAAAAAACATAAATAGATTTGTCTCATAACGTCGATGAAGACGTTGAAACCAAAATTGAAACAGAAGACGTTGAAACCGAAATTGAAGCAGAAGATGAATCACCTATATGTATGTACATAAATTTAGATAATACAAGATGAAAACTTGTATATAGTTTAGTGAATTTATGTTTGAGTTTTGTTTTTTAATATAAACTTTAAATTGAAATATGCAGGAGAATCTATCAACATTGATGATGAAATATTAGAAAATGTTGATACTGAAAAATTTGGGAAGAAAGAAGCTAAGCATTATATAAAATATTGAACTAAGAATATGTATAATACTTTTTTCAAAGTTGAATCAGTAACAGTACAAGCTCAAATTTTACTCTGTCTAATAAAGTCAAGAAATTTAAAAGAAGCTACATCATTATTGGGTATTCAAAAGTAGATAAAATATTCAAAGGTGAAACAAAATGTCTTTGACAATATAACTAGTGTATTAAAAGCTTTTGGAAAATATCGAAAAAAAGATGTCAGTGTTGCACATAGAGCGATACAAACAACAATTGTTCCATCTAGCAATATAAAATATTGTTTGACACGACACATGGAAAAAACGATGGGAACGCCAAGAAAAACATTGTACAAACACAAAAAAAATCGATTGCAAATAGAGGCAAATGATGAACTGGGTTGTTGGACAGTGATTTCTAGACAACCCTACAAAGATAAACTTGTAGAAAATGTTAAAGAATTGGCCTGTAATTGTTGGTTGACAGAATCTCATGTTTCACCACATACAAGGGATGTGTTGCGACGAAGAATAACACAAAAACAATATGAAGAACATCCAAAACATATATTTCCAATGACACTAATAGAATTTTTCAATAAGTTCAAAGAAGAGCACAAAGAAGTTAAAATTTCCATCAATACATTTGTGCAATAAAAACCATGGTTTGTTAGACCCATCATTGTTCGTGACACTTTTTGTTGTCGTTATCATGTGGAATTTGAGTTGTATTATGACACTTTTCTTGATTTTGGTAAAAATTTATGGCCAGGTTCACCTCCTCCTTCCACATTCCGTGCTTTTATATCTGAATTTCTATGTGAAAGAGAAGGTGATAAATTATTTAAAAAAAAAAGTGTTGGTGGAAAGAAATGTGATCGTTGTGGAAATCTATTTTTTTTTCACTCAAAGTATCCTATTGATATGAATGATCAATCATTTTATAATATAACAGTCTATTAGAAGAGATATGAATATATCAACAACACGACTCCACATTCTTCAAATGCTATTTCCAAAAGGATTGATTTGAAAGTATATAAAATATGTGTGATAGATTTTTTGAAGAAGTTTGAGGAAGAAATTTATAAATACACCAAGCATTCACATAGAGTTCGATGGCAAGACCTACAATTCAAACAATCTCGTGAAGTGTTTCTACTAGGGATAATTTTGTTGTAGTTGATTTTGCAGAGAATTATACATTCGTTGCACAAAAAGAAATAAAGAGTGAATATTATCATTCTAATCAAGTCACTATATTTTTCCATGTTCTATATAGACATGCTCGACAGAGTCTTGATAACATAGAAATCACCAATGACAATCGACACATTATTAAAGAATATCACTTTTATATAAGTGACGATCGAGCACACGACACACATTATGTACAACATTGTTTTGATAAATTTTATGATTCATTGAAAGAACACAGAATTAGATTCGATCGACATTGGATATGGTCAGATGGGTGTGCGGGTTAGTTCGAATCTTCACGATCATTCTATTGGTTGTGTCATCTACATAAAAAATCAAACATTACAAATGGTTGGAATTTTTTTGAGACTGGTCATGGAAAAGGAGAGCACGATGGTGCAGGGGCATGTGTAAAATGAGCACTTCAAGGGTATCAGATGAACCCTCACACCGATCAATTTGAATATGTTGATCAAGTTATTGAATGGTGCAAAATGGCGCTAAGCCATGAAAATAATCCATCAAGGGATGTGTGCAGGTGTGTCTATATATACATGTTACACATGTACATAGGATATTTTTATTCATGTGTTCAAATTTATATTCAATCTTCAATCATTTTCTTGAGAGATTTCAAGTTAACAAGTTCTTGTCTTGTGCAGGTTTTTTTGGTATGTTGGAATCCAAGATGTAAATAAATCAATCCCATATGAATCGGGTACAATACATGGGACACGAAAAAATACATTCAGTTAAAACAAAACGTTATCAAAATGTGTTTGCATTTGATAGAAGAAATGAGTCTTGTTTTTGTTCAATTTGCATAGAGGACACACAATCCATAGAGATTTGCGAAAACAAAAATGTAGAATATGTTAAAGCTTAGAGACATACCGAACTTAATATAAAAGGAAAAATGTCACTTTCAAGCTCAGAGGAGATGAAATCAAATGAAACTATAGTGTCAGTTGATGGCAATAGAGTTTCTGATCTTGTTAGAGAAGGTAATTTTTATGTTTAAATTTTTTCAAATAACTTGTAGATGTACTTGTGTGATAATCTAAAACGAACTATTTGTTGTCCAATATATCTAATTATTTGCCAGAGATGACCTTGCCATGGTTGCACCTGTAGACAACACTGAAAACGTGAAATATTATTTGATGTGATGCACAGAACAAAAGATGAGGTTATTAGAATATTTTGATGATAACAATTTTATATATGAAAGATGATTCATTGTATTGAAAGCATATTTTTTTCAAGAAACCCATCAAACCGATACTCATGTTCACTTTCAATACTACCAGTCAGATGTCACAAGTTGTCAATATAGTCATTTGGTTAGTGCAACGTGCATAAAGTTGATAGACGTTTAATAAATAAAAAGAGTTAAAAAATGGAAAATGTCCAAAGTCGATCATGAATGAATAATTGAAGATGGAATACCATTACAATTTCTTTAAACAAGTGACATGTACATTCCATAATTTTATATTTTGCATTGAAAGTACATGTATTTATGAATATCTAGGATTCTAGAATCATTTCCAATTTAGTTTATTTTCATGGTCCACTCAATTAAGAAAAGTTGTATTTTTGCTGAATTATAAAGTTTACTAAACCTTATTTACAATTTCAGGGAAGAACCTATAGATTGTATCTAGGGAACCTAAATTGAACTATACTTTAATCCTACAAATTATCCAAATCCTATACACAAATCCTTTAATGCATGTAACAAATTTACTACATATAGGATAAATGCGTTCATTATTTTCAATTTGATTGTTCAATGCTTTTTCATATGAAGAGGACAACTTCATATCAAAACTAGGACTCATTTCCATGTCATTATAAGGGACTATTGATATCTTAGAAAACCTTTAAAGACATCTTAAAGTGTATGATTAAAATCCTAAATAAAAAATTCAAGGTAATACATGTATGATTATTATCATAATTAAAAATTTTAAAGTCATCTTAAAAAGTATCAATTTTAATTATGAAATTGTGAATTTTGATTCCAAAAGTGTTGATATTATATTAAATTGTTAAATTTTTGCATATAGATTTCAATATCTTGAAGCAAATTGAAATAAAAATGTGTATGATGAACAGGTAACAAGTTACTTATATTCTACACATTAAACATAGTTTTCATTGAGTTTGATTGAAAAAAACTTAAGTTGAAAACAAATTTGATTTTGTGGCCTGATAACAAAAAATAAAAAATATCATCTAATAAAGTTTTGTTTGTTGCATTTAGATTTACATAATTTTAATTGAATTAATGGTAGGGTTCATATTAATGGCATTAGTGAATACTTCCAATGTGGAGAGGATTGATAATTTCCATCAACCATTTTCTACTCTTACAAAAACAATTTATAAACTATTTGATGACTTGTTTTGACTATTTTAATTGTTGGACTATCATTTCATTGTAAACTTTCATAAGAAACTATAAATTTTGATGACTTGTTTTGACTATTTTCAACCATATTTCCAAATCAAACAAAATTTAAATTATAAGTAAGAAACTATAATTTTTATTTCACATTTTCTTGTCATTTCATTGTAAAATTTCATAAGAACCATATTTTCAAATCAAACAAAATTTAAATTATAAGTGAGAAACTATAATTTTTATTTCACAATTTTTTGTCATTTCATTGTAAAATTTCATAAGAAACTATAAATTTTGATGACTGGTTTTGACTATTTTCAACCATATTTTCAAATCAAACAAAATTTAAATTATAAGTGAGAAACTATAATTTTTATTTTACATTTTATTGAATATTTCATTGTGAAATTTCATAAGAAACTACAAAATTTGATGAACTATAAAATTTAATTTTTATTTCACATTTTTTTGAATATTTCATTGTGAAATTTCATAAGAAACTATAAAATTTGATGGCTTGTTTTGAATATTTTCAACCATATTTCCAAATCAAACAAAATTTAAATTATAAGTTAGAAACTTTAATTTGATAACTACCCAGATCTCCCATCACTACACAATC
>JASDQU010737887.1:455077-468884 GCA_032191745.1 Picea mariana
CAACACCATAAAAAATCCATTCCAAATTTTTTTCGATTGCATTCCTATCCTCTTTGCCAACCGCTGATGAAGCTCACAACTTTGAATGTGAAGAAAATTCCCCTGTTGGGTGAGATACTAAATTTTGTGGAGGCCTCTGCAATGTCACATTTCGATATACCCTTTTTTGATCATATGTCCATTATTTACCAGCCCCATAATAATCAGACAGTAGACTAGTATAATCAAGGTGCATATCCATGGAAAAATCTGCATAAAAGTGTCTTGCAAAATAATGTGGAGCTTCATCGTTCCATGACAATTTCCCATATGCTGCCAAAAATATGTTATACAGATGTCCTGCAATGTCAGGGTGCTTAAAATATTGCACCTTCAACATCTTCCACTTTAGCCCATCTTTGAAATTGAACATCGAAATTGTGTTTACTTTTGAAATTTTATTTTTTACTGCGTCCCATTTATCAGGAACCATTATCTCTGACATTTTCCGCCTCATCAAATCGATAAAATTGTCAGTGGTTGGCCCCATATTTTGATATGCATCCATAAAGTTTTTCAATGAATGCAAAACAATCTGCAAGTTTTTTTTACTTTCTCGAGGGAGATCCAAGATCTTCAAATCATTTTCCAACCTACTTTTAACACCTGCGCATCGTTCAAGGGTCATTTATTCAGTAATTCCTTCCCAGGGAAGTTCATCAGCAACATCAGAAGGATAGGTGGACGTAGGTGTGTAATCTTTCGTTTCTTGATAACATTGCCTCCTAAATCCACCTTCACCCTTTACACCAACATTAGAATATTTGTGACACCCACTCTCTCTTTCATTTTCATCCCTCGCTCTAAACTCATTGTATATACACACATTTGAAAGTAACTGCAACATTTAATTTGACATAAATTTAAATACACAAAAATACAACAAAAATAAACAAAATCAAGGAAAATTACCAAAAATATTCTCTTGTCCTGAGGTATTTTCTACTTTCTCAGGTGTAGGAGTATCAATGCATAACCTATCTAAGAAGGTTGCATCCATAACACTTTGTTGAGCACATTCTGGAGTTCATCTATTCACAATCTCGTTTGATAATCTCCTCTAACGAGATTGTCATTGGTCACTCGTAGTTTCAGTCGAAGAAGGGGTTCCTCTTCTTCCTTCTTGGGAGAGCCTAGAGAATTTGCGAGGAATGTTTGGAGACTCTCATCTCAACATCTCATCTCAATATCTATCCTTTGGAAATTCATGAAAAGTTAAGCACAAGACAAGTACGAGTTAATATCTCCAACATTGACTAACAAAAATTAAGAAAAAAGAAAAAAAATAAGACAAAATTAATAAAAATATTCTTTATGTTAGACACAATTATAATAGGGTGATGCATAACTCCACTACCCATGGCCATTTCAAATATATTTTGGTTTCTTACTATTAGCACAAATAACCTTGGTAAATCCACAAAAAATGGAAACAATATTTAGACGAGCACATATTAGGACATAAAGTTGATGAAATGCTCCAAAAGTACAAGTGGCAAGACAAAGTCACAACATGATAAACACTTACTATGATGGAAACACATAATATATGAAGAGTACATGGGTCAAAGTCTTGTAACAGAGTAACGGTTGTCTATATGAGCAATCAGATTTCATGCATCCAATAGGTATGGAGCACAATCCATGAAAATCAACGATTAAATTTACCCCATGTTTGGTTGGATGGAAAAAATATGACATCTAATTAAATTTTAAATCGATGACATCATTACTTTATGATACAGTCTCAAATTAAATCCAGACAAACATTTATAACTAAGATATAACATAAATCCGTGGTCGGGGACAAATAGAAGAAGAAGTTGAAAATTCTATTCACGACCATTTTCGAAAGAATTTTCATATTGTGGTGGAAAGGAGGAAGTTTCTGCCATGTTTCATCCCAAAATAAAGCATTGGTTCCATCCTTGACTTCCCAAAAACAATGAGTGTTGATAATATCTTTCTTTTTCCAGACATTGTTCCATATTAAGGAGCTTGAAAATTTTCCTGAAACTATGATCAGGTCCTGAGGCTCTATGAGAGGGTAGTACTTCTTGCACCAAAGGAGGGCCCATAGAGTATTATTTGATGTCAGTCAATGCCACCATGTTTTAGCTCCACAAAATGAGTTGGGAACATATAGATCTTTGAGAATGAGTTCTCGTTGAGGTTAGGAAGACTGAGCATGTGCAAGTGACTAAATCTCATTTCTTTTCTTTCCAAGTTTCACCCCACACAAAGGATCTTTGAAGGTTTCAGAAAACTTTCAGGATCCCTTTGGGAGAAACCATGGATTAAAACAAGTAAAGAGGCATGGATTGAAGGATATACTTGAGAAGGACCAGTTGTCATGATGCATTGAGCATTTTGAAGGACCAATTAGACAATTTCTTGTTCATTCAGGAGAGGAGGTCATCTCATGATGAATTTCATCGTTTGTTTTCAATGAGAAGGAACCGATATATTTTGATGGAAGAGAGATCCTTTGGAATCCAAAGATCCTATACATGTGAGCCTGTACAACATAGGTAGTGTGAAAGAAAAAAAATTGAGACCGAGCCTTGGCTTTTATGGCTGTAAACTGAGCCATCGGAATATTGTCATCAAAAAATTGTTGATGGGAGATGGGATGCTCCTCATCGTCAACACACAAGACTTCAATTTATTTTCTACCACAGTTGTTTTGATGGCTCTACCAGGACGTTCATCCATTAATATGAAGATGAAGGTCGAGAGGGGATCACTCTTCCTGGTACCATTGGAGGGGGAGAAAGTAGAAGGGGAGTAGTTGACCAGGATTGAAAAGTAAGAATAGAAGGTAAAGGAAATTAATAATTTGATCGAGGGATTTAGAAATATCCAATTTTAAGAGCATGTCGAGGGTTTTGGAAATTTTTAGAGAGTGGATTCAACCATGTGGAAAGGATAACCCAATCCAAGATTTTCCTCCTCTCCACATAGATGACTTTAGTGATGATTCTGTAGACCATGTTACAGAGGGAAATTAGGTGATTTGTTTTGGGGTTTTCCACCTTGTCTTTCTTAGAGATGAAGGCAGGGAAGGTTATATTTAGATATGGGATAAAATTGGAGTGAAGGTGGGAGTCTTCTACTAAGGCCCATGTGTCCCAAGCGATCGAGTCTTGAAGCCATCTGGGTTTGGTCTCTTCTACAATTTTTCTAGGTGTGAATGCCATTAATGGTTGAGGGATTGGATGGTATCAAGAAAGGATTAGGAGTCATGGTCAAGCCTTCTTATGCCTCCTTTATTTTCGTTCAGAGAGGTAATTATGTTGAAGTATCCACCAATAAGCCAATGTTCATTATTGATGATGGGGTTACAGGTGTTGAATGGAGTCAAGAAAATGAAGCTTGTCAGGGATAGAGTTGGGGCCATAAAAATTAGCGAGAAAGTGATTTTGATAGGACCATTCAAGCTAGAAGGGAGTTGTGAGGAAGCACTTGGTGGTAAATAAGTTGGACAAAGTTATTTTAATAGGGTTCTAGATAATGGCAAGGCCTCCTTCTACTTCGTGTGCATATAAGGCCATAGCTTGGGGTCCCTACTAAATGCAAGGGGAAATGGTTTGAAGAAGGACTTGGATGCATTTAGTTTCTTGTATCATTACTATAAAGGGATTTCCTTGGAGGATTTTTTAATTGAGAAGCCCGTGCCTAGTTTTACCATTAAGGCCTTTGATATTCCAAGAGATGACCTTCATGCAGAATGTGGGGGGTTTGGTAAGAACTTATCTTTCATCAAGGTAAGGCGGCCTGAGTTAACCAAAAACTCTCCCAGATATTTAAGAAGTTGTTGGTTTCTTTGCCAACCTCTTTTTCTTTTTCTTTAGGTTTTTTAGATTGAGCAAAGGATGAGAATTTAATTCTTTTAGAAGGAACATAGGGCATACCTTTTATTTTTGTTGTTGGGTTGCTAAGAATTTTATTATGAACCAATGAGTCCTTCAGAAGATGAGCCTATTTCTCAATGATTGAATTCAATTATTGTTTCTAGTAGGAAGAAGAAATGGACTTTAGTTCAAGATCCCCAAGGTCCATTTCCTTGCCATAGCAATAGCAAGGCAATAGCTTAACCTATAATGTACCCAGATTTTCTACAAGAATTATTTGCTACAGATTTGCTACAGGAATATACCCAAATTGCGGAAGAGGACATGAATTATTATAAAGCTGGGGACTCTGCTCAGTCTTTCCTAAATGGGGTGCTTGTCAGCTCATGGAGCCCTGTACAAAGTGGCATGCACTAAAGGATTGTTTAAAATGATGAAAATGCTAAGGTAGTTTCAAGCTTGAGTGGGCATCATGAGCTTGTCTAATGATCATCTAATGCCATCAACTCATCCAGATGGTATTGTCACAACTCTTCTTCAGACATCCTGGTGGCCTATGCGACTAACAATCTGGGTATCAGGAACTCTTCTAGGACCATCAAGGCTAGGAAACCCATTAGACAAAGACCAGACAAAACAAGCTAGGTGTCTCTTATCAAATGGATCTGCACTATTAGGATTCCCATGTAACTACACCCAAGTTCATAAGTAGGGGTCATTCGTCAGCTAGAGTATGGTTGTTCATCAACAACAACAAGGTTTTTTCTTATAGTGGAGCATCACCATGCAACGTATCTTTGTTCCCAAAACCAATGGGATCATCATCTTAGTCTTACCCCAACAAAATGGGACCGTGTTGAGTAATTTTTTGAATAGTCGACCTTCACTTTGTTGCTAGTTCAGTGAGATGATCCTGAAAGAAGTTGACTAACTCTTATTCTATGTTAGCATGTTCTGCCACACTGTTTCCCTGTCTATCTTTTGAATATGTGATGTGATTGTGACGCCTTCATTGAATTATAGATCTATGGAAGAATTTTGTGTTTTTTTCTTCTCTTTGAGCAAACAGATTCTTCTTCGCCTTCATGATTGATTGCGGGTTAGATTAGCTTATTACCATTGATTTCCATTACTTGAATATGGAAATTAGTACAAAACTAACAATGAGTACAACTTCCTGATATGAGTAATGTATCTGATTATGAACTATTGATTACACTGGTTTGAATCTCTCATTGTGTAGTAGTCAGTGATATTGCTTCCCATTAATTCCATAACATTCCATACTGTGAATCTCATTTTGGTACCAGAACAATGATCACTATAAGGAAGTAAGCCCATTGAATAGCGATACTACTAACCTCTTCCCTATTTGTCCAGTTATAGTTAAAGGTTGTTGTATGAGCTATAACATAAGGTCATGAAACAAAAAACATGATTGTTAACTACAAAGGGCAGTATATAATAAGAACTAAAGGTAATAGCTTAACCTGTAATACAAGGGGAATAGAGCCATTCCATTACTATGATATCAGTAATACAAGAACAACTTAGCTTAAGGTTCAAAAAGGTGATATCATGTTACCTATTTACCATAATCAATACGTATTTTGATATTAATCTTATCTCTTATTAACTACATGGGATGTCACTAGAAAGCAATGGCACTAAGTATCAACACCTGTATTACACTTGTATGTGATTCCAATGCTTGTGTAAATACAAAGGGTAATAGGTCACCATCTTCAACTAGTATCTTATCCGAAGGGTAATAGAAAATTATCTTCAACTAAATGCTTGTGTAAATACAAAGGGTAATATATCATTAACAAGGGTCTTTCAAAGGGTATACTCTTATCCAATACAGATGGGTTTTACTTACTCTGATTAAGAGAGAGCTAAAGCAATGGAATCGGCTTCATATCTTACCCATATGAACTATGTGAATATTATAATATAATTAAGAGTGTAGAGTCACAATCTAAGGTATAGGCCACTAATCACAAGAATTGTTGAAACGTTTGACCTTCTAAATGGAGATGCAAGTTCAAATTTCATTTTTTGCTTTCTTGAATGAAGATGCAAGTTCAAATTGCATTTTTTACTTTCTTTAATGAAGATGCAAGTTCAAATTGCATTTCTGCTATGAGGTTTTCATTATGTTCTTATCAGTTTTCTTGGGTATCGTTAATTTTGTTCTATTTCCGAGTCTTCATACTTTTAAGCCCTTTTTGTTGAAAATGGAAGCTAGCTTGACTTTTGGAGGAATTGTAATTGGTATCTCAATCCATGGCATTGGAGTTAGACATTTGGATTTAAATTTTTTACTGCTTATCATTCTGTAAATGAGACATTGACATGAAATGTTCATTGCTTGTGTCTTTTTGTTACAATGCAAAGTACTGTAATATATTTTAGTCGTGGGAATAATTGCAGTGGACATTTTCCCCTTGTTTCAAGGTTTATTTATATCTATTGTACATAATATTTTGTAGATTCTAAAACTGTTCTTTTTTCTAGGTTTGTAAATGAAGCTTTGACATGAAATATTAATGTCTTTGATCAGTTTCGCTATCAATGCAAAGTGACTGTTACATATTTCGGTGTATCTATTCTGGAGGTTGAGGAAATGACTACAATGAATATACTGCCTATGTTTCAAAGTTTGTTTCTATTTGTTGAGTGCTATATTAATACAGATTCTTCATAACATATTACAAAGTAATATGTTATAACATACTACAATGTAATATTGATGCAGGAGTATCGTCAACAAGCGCAAGTGGAGAAAAATTGGGTATACACTAGTGCACATTTTGAAGACATTTAAATTTCAAAAGAAGAACATTAATGTAATAGTTGGAGGGATGTATTTTCTTTTAATGTTTTGGGGATCGTAATGCAGATCTTGAGCATTGCTCTCATCTGTCGATTGGAGGAATTTAATGTAATAAATGTAAAGTAGTTGTAGTCTTTAATTTTGATAAGATAACTTAGAGTTGTAGGAGGGAAAACTCAAGAAAGATCCCTCATATGTATTGTATGATTATTCTCATTGTAACTAAGTTGTAGAGCAAGAGAGCATAGGAGAGCAGAGAAAACCATAGATTGTCAAAGTTGTTTGAGCAGATAGTTGTTGCTATAGAAACCATGTACAAAAGCACTTGAATTAAAATAAGAATGCTTTGATCTAATTTCATAGTGTTGTTATGGTTACTGTTTGTATCTATTTAATGGTATGTTTACAGTTTGCTTATATTCTTTGTTATGAATTTGTTTCAATGATTTATGTGTATGATTTCATGTTGAATGTATGAAGTCTGTGAAAGAGAGAGTATAAGTTTCAATTTATCCTCGTCCTGGGAGTTTCTGAAAGGAGTGCAGTGAAGGTCCACAAGGAGTGTGTTGATAAGCTTCTAAGTTTTACCTCAGAAAAACTCAGGAGAGATAGAGTTGTTATTATACCAACAAAAGTGAAACTATAGCACAGATCTGTGCCAGGTGTGCATAGGCCAGTTTGAAGTCTTAGACTTTTCCAACCAAGTGAGTGGTTGAAGAACTTTTGTCGCAAGGAGTGCACAGAGTTGGAGTGTTTGGATAACCAGAGGTTATCGTGAAGGCCGCAAGAAGTGCATGCAAGAATCCCTTAGAATCCTTGAGTTTGCGGAAAGAATCAAGCTCGGGATGGATAGAGACTTGGAAAGTCCAGAGGACAGATGAGGGTAGAAGTCACCTAGCAGAAATCAAGCTCATGAAGAAAGATGCTGGGTTATTTTGCAAGGAACTACTGAGAGCCTGAACTGATGGTGAAAATTCCTGGAGGGTGAAACACTGATTTCTGTGGACCGTTGGATCCAGTAGATCCACAGAGAGGATAAGACCAAGTGTATTTCAACACTTGTAAGCTTAGGAGAGATAGCACCTATTAGATCCAGAGGAGCGTAAGCCGTTGATTGGGTTCTCCGAAATTTTGTCATTTCGAGAGTCGGGAGAGTGGAGGAAATTGCTACTCGGAAGTCGAGAGTCATGAAATCTCGATAAAAGAAGGAAGAATATATAGCATTGGCTCACAAGGAATAAGGACCATCGATCTGGCATAAGCGGTCATCGCGGTTTCGCATTTCAGGAGAAGGGGAGAGGGCCACTTCACAAATCCTCGACACACGAAATCCCGACGTGCTCAAAAGTTGGGCCCCAAGTCATAGCCGAGGGTCACATCAGTGAAGAACTAAAGGGAGGATTTAGGGACCATTAGCCCATTTTGGGGTTTCAAGAATCGGAGGAGTCGGTGTGACTCGCAATGATAGTCCCAAAGTCGCAAAACGCAATGTGCCTTTTTGGGTTAAGTCTGTGGTCACATCGGTGGTCACCTGGAGTGGAGGCCCACGTCTACTGCATGTCTGCGTGGGCAGAGCATAGAAAAGGACCCGTTGTCCTTAAGTGTTGAAGGTTCCAACAGGAACCAAGAAGCCATTTCATCTCAGGAATTGGAAGATCCAAAGACTGGGATGTCAACAGACCCTGCTAAGGTGGGGGTTTGAGTTAGGTGGCATGAGAGATAACAATTTTTTTTTTCTGTAGAGGGAAGAAAAAGGAAAGTTGTGATTTAATTCTGCGTGGATAGGTTGAAACAATGCCACTGAGGAGATGTCAAGAGAGACCAATGCTCGATCCATCCGTGGAAAGGGAGATAAGAGAACTTCGTGCTCGATTGGATGCTATGGAGATGGAACAGAGGCGAACAGTTGACACTGGAGATATCAGTGAGGCCGAAAGTGAGAGCGAAGCTAGAGCCGAAGAAGAATTTGTAGCCAAAGATGCTGCAGAGGAACATCTATTCAAAGTTTTTGCAAGAATAGGTGCCACAGAAAAAATGGACATCCCGATGTATGAAGGAAACTTGGACATTGAGGAGTTGCTAGATTGGTTTAGAGCTCTGGATAAATACTTCAACTATGAGGATATCGAAGAAGATAAGAAATTAAAGCACGTTGTCACTAGACTAAAAGGGCATGCAACACTGTGGTGGGATGAACTGCAGGCTGACAGGCATTGCAAAGGAAAACAAAAAATTAAAATCTGGGACAAGATGGTTGTCAAGATGAAAGCCAAATTCACACCGAGAGATTACCAAATCAATATGTTTCGAAGAATGTAGGATTTGAGATAGAAAAGGATGACAATGAAGGAATATACAGAGGAATTTTACAGGTTAAATATCAGAGCCAATCATCGCGAGAGTGATGATGAAAAAGTCGTTAGATACATTAATGGCCTGAGATATGAGATTCAAGATGAGATGAGCATGGTGACAATCAGGAATGTAGAAGATGCTTATCAGATTGCTTCAAAGGAAAAAGTGAAATTGGCTCAAAAGTAAGGTCAAAGGGGCAGAGGTAGAAGATAGAGTAGAGGAAAATAAGTTGCCCAGGACACAATACAGAAGCCTAAGGATGAAAAGAAGAAACCACATAACCACCCAGAAAGGGGAGGAAGTTCACAGGGAAGATAGTATGCCGATAGGAACACTTTTCCTCGAGCAAGAGGAAGAGGAAGAGGAAGAGGCAAAGGTGGTGAAATAAAGTGTTTTGTCTATGGAAAGATCGGACACAAATCTTGGGAATGTCTCGATAGAAAAAGAGATGGAGGAGGAGAAGTTCACATTTCAGAAACGCATAGGTAAAATGTTGAGGTAGAAGATGCAGAAGGTGGAAGATCCTTAATGATGAGGAAAATTCTCTTGAAGCTAGAAAAAGAGACAGAGGATCCAGTCCAGAGGAACAATTTGTTTAGGATTTCTTGCAAGACCAAGGATAGGGTATGCAAAGTGATAGTTGACAGTGGAAGCACATATAATCTAGTATCCACAGAGATGGTGGAAAAGGTGGAATTGGAGACAGTTCCACATCCAATCCCATACAAGGTTTCATGGTTGTAAAAAGGACATCAGGTAACCGTCACTAAACAATGTTTAGTCGAATTTAAGATAGGGGGATACACAGATGAGATCTTATTTTATGTTATTCCCATGGATGTCTGTCATCTTTTGTTGGGAAGGCCTTGGCAATATGACAGAAACATTATTCATGATGGAAGAAAGAACACATGCACCTTGGAGAAGAATGGTAGGACGCATATGTTGTTGCCAATTGAAGACAAGAAGGCGAAAGCAGAAGCAAGAAATACTATAATTGTCATGAGTGGGAAGAAACTCCTTTGAGAAGTCAAGAAATATGAAGAAATGCAGTTTGTTGCGGTGAGAAAACCTAGAGCCATTTTGACTAGTATTTTAGTAGATGATCTACCTGAGGGAATTCAGGAACTGCTGGAGAATTTCCCTGATATAGTGGTGGACTAATTACGTTGTTCGTTGTCGCCCATCAAAAGTATAAGCCATCACATCGACCTTATACCAAGAGTGAGTTTACCAAACAAAGCAACGTACAGACTGACGTCATAGGAGAATGAAGAAGTTAGGAAGCAAGTCTAGGATTTGATGGACAAAAGGTTGATTAGAGAAAGCTTGAGTCCATGCACTATGCCAACAATGTTAAGTCCGAAGAAATATGGTGGATGGAGAATGTGTATAGACTTGAGGGCTATAAACAAAATCACCATCAGGTATAGATCTCCTTTACCCAGGATGGATGACTTGATGGATTGCTTGAGTGGAGCAAATTTTTTTTTAAAAATTGATTTAAAAAGTGAATATCATCAGATTAGAATGAGGGAAGGTGATGAATGGAAGAAAAAATTCAAGAAGAATGAAGGATTGTATGAATGGCTTGTCATGCCATTTGGCTTGACGAATGTGCCAAGTACTTTTATGATATTGATGAATGAAGTCTTGAGAGATTTCATTGGGAAGTTTGTAATTGTATATCTTGATGATATATTGATCTTAAGTAATATTGAGGAAGAACATTTGAGACATTTAGCTTTAGTAATGAGGAGGTTGTAGCAAGAGAAGTTGTTGATAAATCTGAAGAAGTCGTCTTTCATGAAGACAAAGCTTATTTATTTAGGTTTTGTGATCTCTTTGAATGAATTGAAGATGGATCCTAAGAAGGTAAAAACAATCAAAGAGTGGTTGTTACCAAGGAATATCTTTGAAGTCAGAAGCCTCCATGGACTAGCTAGTTTTTATAGGAAGTTCATTAGAAATTTTAGTGGAATTTGTGCACCAATGATGGACACAGTCAAGAAAAGACATAAATCTCTTCATTGGACAGAGGAAGTGGAGAAAAGTTTCAACTTGTTGAAGGAGAAGATAATTGAACAGTCAGTTCTGGTTTTACCATATTTTAGTAAAACATTTCAAGTGATATGTGACGCAAGTGGATTCACGATTGGAGCAGTCTTAAGTCAAGACAATAGACCAGTTGCATACTTTGGCGAGAAGTTGAATGAGGCCAAAGAAATTATTCCACATATGATAAAGAGTTTTATGCAGTCATACAAGCGTTGAATAAATGGAGGCACTACCTGGTTCCAAAAGAGTTTGTTTTGTATAGAGACAACCAGGCCTTACAGTTTATAACAAGACAGGAAAAATTGAACCAGAAACATGCAAAATGGGTTGAATTTATGCAGAACTTTGCTTTTGTTATAAAACACATTTATGGAAATGCTAACAAGGTTGATGATGCATTGAGCATGAAATGTTTGATTCTGCAAGAGTTTCGTGTGAATACCTTATGTTTTGATAGCCTTAAGGAAATGTACATAGATGATTCAGATTTCAAGGATGCTTATGAAGCATGTGAGAGTCCTGTTCTGAGAGATAGAAGCTAATGTATTGAATACTTGATTCAGGACGGACTATTGTTTAAAGGAAATCAGTTGTGTATCCCGAAGATTTCTATGAGATAAAATATTTTGAAGGAAAAACATAGTGGGGTATTGGCTGGACATTTCAGCCATGATAAAACATTTGTGCAACTAAACAATTTGTATTGTTGGCCAAGGATGAGGAAAAGATAGAATACTAGATTGTATCAACCATTGCCAATACCAGAGAGGTTGTGAGACGCGATAAGCATGGATTTTGTGTTAGGATTTCCAAGGACATAAAGAGGTTGCGATTCGATATTCGTGGTGGTTGACAGATTCTCAAAAATGACACATTTTATTCCATGTCAGAAAACCAGTGATGAAACACACATTGCAAATCTGTTTTTCAAAGAAGTTGTTCGACTTCATCGTTTACCCAAGAGTATTGTTTCAGACAGAGATACCAAATTTGTTGGTCATTTCTGGAGGACATTTTGGAAGAAGTTGGGGACAAATTTATTTTTTAGCTCATCATATCTCCCTCATACGGATGGATAGACTGAGGTAGTAAATCGAAGTTTGGGGGACTTATTGAGGAGTTTAGTAGTTGAACACCATAGTCAGTGGGATCAGATTCAGCCGCAAGCAGAATTTGCATATAACAACTCACCTAACCAGAGCACAGGATAGATCCCATTTCAGATAATGTACATAATGCAAGCAAGAGGAGTATCTGAGTTGAGATACTTGGAGCATAATGAGTTCAGGAGCACTGGAGCAGAAGATTTTGCAGTAGAGATGCAGGAGATCCACATTAATATTAAAGAGCAGTTGCAGAGTTCCAACCAGGAATACAAGCATAGAGCATATCATCACATGAGAGAGATTCAATTCGAAGTGGGAGATTTGGTATTAACACATCTAAGAAAAGAAAGGTTCCCAAGAGGAATGTATAATAAGTTGAAGATGAAAAAGATAGGACTGTGTAAAATCGTACGGAAATTTGAGGCAAATGCTTATGAGATAGAATTTCCAGATGATGTGGGAATATCACCCATATTCAACGTAGCAGATATGTATCCTTATAGAGAAAATGAAGCGAGAGGAGAAGAGAATCAAAAGGAAATCCAGTGGGTCAAACAGATGCATGTAGCTGAAAAGCCACAGATGGAAAAGATCACTGATCAGAGAGTTGGTAAGAAGACCTAGAGGAAGACATATTTTGAATATTTGATAAAGTGGAAAGGACACTCGATCGAGGATGTCAGTTGGGAAAGTGAAGCAGATATCTAGAAACATGGACAGGCAGTGCAGGAGCTCATGGACAGGATTCCATGCAATTTTTAGCCAGAGGAATATGACGCAGGAGAATCGCCAGTAAGCGCAAGTGGAGAACAATTGGGTATACAACAACGTGCATTTTGAAGACATTTAAATTTCAAAAGAAGAACATTAATGTAATAGTTGGAGGGATTTATTTTCTTTTAATGTTTTGGGGATTGTAATGAAGATCTTGATAATTGCACTCATCTGCTGGTTGGAGGCATTTAATGTAATAAATGTAAAGTAGTTGTAGTCTTTAATTTCGATAAGATAGCTTAGATTTGTAGGAGGGAAAACTCAAGAAAGATCCCTCGTATGTATTGTATGACTATTCTCATTGTAACTAAGCTATAGATCAAGAGAGCATAGGAGAGCAGATAAAACTAGAGATTGTCGAAGTTGTTTGAGCAGATAGTTGTTGCTATAGAAACCATGTATAGAAGCACTTGAATTGATATAAGAATGCTTTGATCCAATTCCATGGTGTTGTTATGGTTACTACTTGCATCTATTTAATGGCATGTTTACAGTTTGCTTATATGCTCTGTTATGCATTTGTTTCAATGCTTTATGTGTATGATTTCATGTTGAATGTATGAATTCTATGAAAGGGAGAGTATAAGTTTCAATTTTCTCCTCATCCTGAGAGTTCTTGTAAGGTGTGCATTGAAGGTCCGCAAGGAGTGCGTTGACAAGATTCTGAGTTTTACCTCAGAAAAAATCAAGAGAGATAGAGTTGTTCTTATACCAACATAAGTGAAAGTGTAGCACTGTAACGAACCTTCCTCGTTAAGACAACAGCTCTGATAATAGGTGCA